>JAYMTN010001390.1:0-12959 GCA_036897425.1 Erodium trifolium
CGTTGAAGTGGAGCTATGACAAATTACAAGGTAACGATATCAAATCTTGTTTCTTGTACTGTTGTCTGTATCCAGAGGATTTCTGCATAGAAATAAGTGAACTTGTTAAATGTTGGATCGGAGAAGGGTTGATAGATAAAGAACTCGATTATGAACAATCTTTTAACCGCGGACTTGCTTTGGTTCAAACTCTAAAAGAAGCCTGTTTATTGGAGGAATGCTATCGTTCTGCAAGTTATAAGACTGTGAAGATGCATGATGTAGTTCGTGATGTTGCTATATGGATATCTTCTAATCACTTGGAAGACGGATGCAAATTCTTGGTTCGTGCAGGAATGGGACTAACTCAACTTCCCCAAGTTGAATTTTCAAGAAACCTGAAAAGGATCTCATTCATGAATAATCGCATTAAAAGGTTACCGTGCGATGATGCACGTTTGATAGGATGTTCGAACGCATCCACCTTGTTCCTGCAAGGCAATCGCTCTCTTGTTAAGATTCCTGATGAGTTTCTGCGATGTTTTCGAGCAATCAAGGTCCTGAATTTGTGTGACACCAATATCAGTTCGTTGCCTCCTTCCATTACGCAGCTCACTAACCTTGGAACTCTTCTTTTACGGGATTGTAAAGAACTGCAAGAATTACCCACATCGGGATGGGAAGCACTGGGAAGATTGCAAATACTTGATTTGGCTTACACTGCCATCTCCGAATTGCCTAGTGAGATGGCAGGGTTGATCAAACTAAGGGAATTGGATCTATCTCACACCGGAAGCTTAAAAAACATCCCAGTTGGAGTGTTTTCCAAGTTGTTATCTTTAGAGATCCTAAATATGGAAAGAAGTAGTTACATTTGGGGATCGAAGGGAGCGGTTGAAGATGGGGAAGCGTATTTGGAAGAGTTGGAAAGCGTCGACCCATTGCGCCAATTGTTCATTCAAGTGAAGCCCAAGTCAAGTCTCAGCTGGATGATAATCCCTTCTTGGATTGGAAGATTGAGAAGATTCACACTTTATATCGGGGTAATGCCAAACCCGAGTTATGCAGTCGAAAGAAGGGAGAAGATGATGATTATGAACTGCATTAACCCGGCAGAAGAAGAAATAACAGAGTATTTGCTGAGCACTACCAATGCAGCTTCTTTGTGGTTTCTTGAATGTGCAGGTTTGGACAAGTGGTTCCAAAACTTGGGGCTTAACGCTAATGCTTGCTTTTCTTCTGTAATGTGGCTGAATATTCAACGTTGCAGTATCGATTTGAGAGACACATTACGAGGAGGATGCAGAGCCAAGCGCGATCTACTTCCTAATCTAGAGTACCTCAAACTAGATGATGTTAAGGGTATGAGGAGCATTTCAGAATTAGCTGGTCATCTCGGACTCACATTCTCTAAACTAGAACAAATCTATGTCTCAGGATGTAGTGAAATGAAATATTTGTTCTCTGTTGGTCGTCATCTAGTACTCGAAAGCCTCACGAAGATCACTATATACAACTGCAGAGAACTCGAGGTGATGTTCGAGTACGCGCCTCATCAAGACAGTGGCTCTATCCAGATTGTCCCGAACCTGAAGGAAGTTGATCTAACTCTAGTTCCGGCATTGAGGACGTTGTGCGGCGACGACAAAGCAGTACCATGGTCAGCTCTGGAGATCATTTCAGTGAGGAGCTGTGATAAATTGAGGAAGCTTCCTATCAGTGGTGCAAATAATAGAATCAAGAGGATAGTCGGAAGAGAATCATGGTGGAGACGCCTGGAATGGGATGATCTCGATACGAAGACCTCTCTTCAACATCTCTTCAGCAAGTGAGTGTCTTCTTGATTTCGTCCCTCTGTGGGTTCTAATTTTTGACATCATTATTTTTGTTAATACTTCTTGCTTTCTCAGATATGCATAAGCTGTTGGAATCAGAAGGATGTGTCAAGATTTGAGCATTTGGATGTGTCAAGATTTGAACTTTCTGAATAAATCAGTGGTGTGATTTTATCCTACCCTCATCTGCTCACGCAGCCGACTCTGGTGGTGCCCGGCCACTCTGTCCGCTCCTCATCTGCTCGCGCCGCCGCCTCCTTCACCCGGCTTCTTGCAGTTTCTCGTCGGTCTCAACCTCGCGTCTCCGGCGAGCAGCTGCCCCGACGTGGCTCTCGAAGTTTGATCGTCGACTGTGGTTATCGATGTGTCTTGGTTTCTGTTTTCTGTTGCTTTCGAGGTTGTTGGCTTTTCTTCTTGGGTCTGGCTTTTGGGCCTGTCTTTGGGCTTTTGGACCTGATCTCTATTCTGTGCTCTTTTCAGCCTTGTGCTATTTCGTTTTTTCTCTTCTTCTGCTCTTATTGTAATTCTTTTTGAATTTTATGTTCGAGTGGAATAAAACCGTTCTTTTTTTGATATAAAGAATTAAGAGTAAGCAAGACCAGATGAAGAGAAAAAACTAAAACCAGAAAAACAAACTTGATTCTAAATATTGGATTTGACCACCATGAAACACAGGAAGGAAAACAGGTTTAGAATATTTAAATTTGTCCACCATTAAGCACAAATAGAACCATCAGCCTCCAACTTCCCAAACCTCCTCGACCCTTACCTGTGCTGGAACAACATCGACTCTCAACTCAATAGAACCACATACCCTAGTGAAGGGAACCACATAATTTAAAATACCGGCGACCAGCACCGCGAACGGTAGAGACATTCTAGCGGAAATCCACCGAAACCCACTTATCCAAGGTGCTTGAACGAAAGGCTTCCGAGGGCTGAGAAGCCCAAAGAACTCGCCGGTGGCCAACACCGATAACCGGCGAGCGCGAGCCACGGTGTGGATAGGGACTTGAGAAGACAAATCGGAAAAGTAGAAGGACAAGGAAGGGAGAAGAAAACCAAACACAAACATGGAAAGGGTGTAAATCCATACCTTGGACCTTCACCGGTGAAAGGCCCAAAAGCAAACGACCTCAAGAGACGTCCAATCAGAACCACGACGATCCTTGTCGAGGAAGCGCGTCCCACGTCCTGTTCCAGTAGACGTCGCCGGGATCTGAAGAGTGAGCTCTATCGCAGCGACACCAAAGGGACCACCACCACGACAACGAGGGCGGGCCAGATCCGCCAATATCACCATGAGAGCTGAGGAAGGTCGTCCCACGACTAGATCTGTCTCGTCCCACCACCGACACCCATCGGAGAGCCGAGGGCTAGAACCAAGAACAAGGGGAGGAAAGGAGGAGAAGTGAATGAAAATAGGAAAGAAGAGGTCTTCCATTGGTCGAGTAAGATAGTATGGTTAGGCGAATCAGAATCATACACCTGCTCACAAAGCTTCGATGGCTCAAATCCGACATTCCTGAGAAGGTTGGGACATATATACAATGGTGTGCACAAGGACATAACGTGCAACGAATGTTAAAGGACAAATGCAGAGAAATGTGACCGTCGAAGTGATCGAGATGCAAACAATACAAATCCAAAAATGTATCGTTGTAAGAGATTGACAAATTCAGAATAAAAAACAAGTTAGAGGTCCAAAAGGGGAAGATTGAGAACATGTTCATACTCAAAAGGAGAAGGCTACGAATGATATATTCAGGTTCATGGCAGAGCTTACCTTGAAGTATATATTCAAAGTTGGTTATGGTAGGCAAGCCAAGTTGGAGTGAAGACAAATTAATCAAACATAAAACTTTTATATCGCTCGAGGACGTTAAACTCGAATTGATTTCTAGACCTGCGAACAAGACTACTCATTGGTTAGCACGGGAGTCCCGTTCTATGTCTTTTCTGATGTGGTATGGTTTCCAAATACCAGATGCACTATTATGTATTCTGACGCATTTCAAGTAATATCAAAAGTTCCTCCTTTACAAAAAAATAGTGTATATTTATGTAGTAATATAGACTCAAAGAATTGGTATGCCAAATGATATATGATGAATTGATGTTTCGAGACCAACTTGATAGTTTAACAACATAACCTCCCTGTGCTGTGTAGGATCTCGATCTCTTAATAGATGGTCTCCCTCATTATTCATATACAGCAACATCGTGCAATAACACTTCACGCGTTAATGAGAACGAGAATGTTTGCCAACTCCCCGGTGCTTGTCGGGTGGGAAGAGGTTGTCGGTCTGAGTGACCAAAGGTCAGGTGGGCAGGTGGGCGAGCGTAAAATCCAGGGGTAACTTCACTAACACACTGCATATGTTTTAAGATGCCACACTGAATAAGTGATGGTTTATCAGGAACACTAACATCTTTCTCATATATCACTGGTCTTTCCGAACAAAATTAACGGAATTCATAAGTTTTTGATAAGAACGTTTACCCTCAAACCTACACCTTCTTTCTTGCAGGTGAATTAACAGCCGACTTTCCCTTCTTAGCTTCTTTCTCCAGTTTCTTCTTCTCGGCATCAGCCTGCCTCTTATTCTCTTCCCACGACTGAATAAACGTCTTCACCAACCCAAGCAAAGTCTGCATCACTGGGAAACGAAACCAGAACGAATCACAACCCATCGGAACAAAATATAAAAACGTGCATGAAGTCGATGCAAAGATCAACTGAAGATACATTAGTAAACTTTGAAGGATTGAATTAATTAGCTAATGTATGCACCTTGCTCAAATGGACATTTTGCTGGATCCTCCCCGAAATATTGGCACAACGAATCTGCGTTTCTTCCCTGAAAACACATTCTACCCGAAATGAATCAGCGATAAAACATACTTTAAAACCGATAACCATAAAGCAAGAAGAAACACGAACTCACCACTTCAGAATACAAAGAGGTAAGCGACCTTACTTCAGCTTCAGCGGTATTGAGAAAACTCTTCAGCGCCTGAATATCAAGAACTCATGTTCTACGTAAAAGCCAAATCATAATAAAAGCCAGGGAAGATTACAAAAAAGTACCTTGAGGTATTCACTTTTTGCAAGTTGTAGCCCTCATCTTTGATAATTGCAGAAACATACCCTGAATTTGCCTTTTCGTTGCACTTTGTCTAAATTTGTTTAAAATGACGATTTTACACTTGAAAGATTAAATTTAAGAAATAATAGGTAACCAAAAATCCAGAATTTTATGGACATACACAGAAGAAGAAAGTTCAGGGAGATGAAAATTTTGGATTTTTTTGTTTCTTTTTTGCTTATTATTTTAAAGGGTAAAATTGTCATTTTGAAACAAATATACATAAAATGAATACCTCAAGGTGCTTTTTTGCAATTATCCCTAAAAGCTGATAAACAACTTTAAATAAACCTAAAATGCAATCCCTAAATGTTAAGAAAGCATTGTGATAAAATAAACATATTGCTTAAAGAAGTAACCAAATATCTAACCATTTGGAAGCCGGTAGATGCAGCATCATCATCTTCTGAAGCAGCAAGTTCTTGCTCGACCTTCTCGAGACCTTTAGTCACAGCTTGCATTTCTTCAGCCAACATTTTAAGTTGAATCTTAGCGTTTGAAGGTAAAACAGAACGAAAATAATAAGTTAGTTACATGTTGAGAAAAATAAAGGGATAAACAGATACCTGTGTACTCTTTAAATATACCTTAGAGGCGGCTTCTAAATGCTCGAGATCATCATCAAAATCGAGCAACTCTGGCAGTTTCTCATCAAGGATCTGAACAACACAGAAAGAAAATTAACTAAATTTGACATAAATAACATTCAAGTCTACGATTTCAAGGTTTCCACCTTGCACAAGTAGTGCAGTAATGTCATTTTAGTGTTTCTTGCTCGAGTATCGGATAACTTGAGAAGGCTGTCCAATTTGAAACCTACAGCAGAACCTGTAATACAAGAATGAATTATTGTGAAGCACAAATCCTAATGGCAACTAAATCATTTTAACAATAGATAAAATAAGTAAATAAATAAATAATGGGGTAATTACAGTTCAATATCTTGTATTTTGCATGTAAATTATCACAATAAACTTTGTTCTCGTTTCAATTTATGCAGGGGGAATTCAATGGGCGAATTGGCAAAAAGGTGGTTTTTGACGAATCACTCATCTCTTGGGTGAATTTTTCATCGTCCCACTCAATTTGCCCACCTTATAGTGACTTATCACACAACACGTGGCTATTCGTCCGGGTTCACTTGGGCTAATCGCCTCCAATATTGTGGGAGGCTGGACGAATTGGCCAGATTCGCCGAAGCTAATCATCTCGAGTGGGGGTAATCCCATTAGATATGCTCTTAATGTAAAAAAAAAAAAAAAAAAACAAAACTGTAAAAAACGAACACCATTGGCTTCTTGATTTAAATTGTAATTGTAATTTGTTTTTCTTTCATACAAGGAGACGTTTCGTTATTAAACCTCAAATTAGGGTAATTGTCTGAAAGTTTATCATGGCAAATTGATACAAAAAAGTACTTGTAGTGGACTGAAAATCATGTAAAGTATAAGGTAGTGAACTGTAACTATCCCCAAAAAAATCAACCCATGTACCTCTTGCAGTTCCCTGATTCAAAGCATTCCCCAACGTGAGTACTGTCTGCATTATCTGTCGCAACTTCACAGAATTCTTTACCTATTATGATGTAGATGAAATTCGATATAAACGATTTGTGAACTAAATAATACTTCTTCAAGATTCATCGACTTTAGCGATACCTCTTGAGCGGCGTTATTAACAATATTAAGGTTACACCTCAAGTCATTCACCTGAACCAAATCAAAGCATATAAGCAGTAAATTCCACATGCAAATAAAACGTGAACTGCGAATATGAATAACAAGCATAAGAAATACCTGGCTAGAAAAGGCAACTTTGAAAGCAAATACTCTTAATTTGGATTCTATTCGTGGAACCTTCATGAGCTCCATAAAAAACTGAAACACATACGAGATATAATGTCAGATAGCCATACAAAAGATGATGCTGCATGCATTTGAGAGCCGGGTATCGGAATGAACCTGTTCGCACTTGCCAAGCATTTCTTTATTGCCGGTGTAGTTCTGATGAGGTGACAATATCAGTAAATAACAACAACGAAAAGAAATTTATCATCATGATCAATTTTTTTTTCTATTTGCATTCTACTAACCTAATCGAACTAATAAAATTGTTTTGATTTGATTCGATTATTTATGAATTTTAAATTGGTTAGTGAACATAACCGATTTTTTTTCATGGGATATGAATGCACAAAAGATTGTATTATGTTCACTAATTGACTATGATGGTAAAATCTCATAATCGATAATTAATATTCGATCGACTAGTCGAACACACAGCCTTATGTACAGTGAGGAAGGAAATTAAGGTGATGAAAATTTCAGTGTTTTTGTTTTCATTTGTTTAATTTAAATTTTGAAGGAAAATCGTCATTTCGAAACAAATCGACAAAGAGTGCAACTGAAATTCAGAGTCATAACCCACATCGATTTAAAAATAAAGGCACCAACCTGTAAAAACAATTGATAGTATACTATTATAATTATCTCTAAAACATACTATTATAATTTCCTCTCAAGTCGTGCACAAACAAGAAACATGGACACACAAAAGATAGAGACTTATTACCTTGAGTGTTTCCATTTCCTCCTTCGTGGGACTGAACTTAATGAGGTTCTCAATCTGATCAATGTCTAGAACTGAAGAATCTAAGGCTAGAACTGCATTCTGAAGGCAAAGATGAAATCAATTAGACATCACCAAAAGGACTACAAATATCATTTCTTTGAGCGCAACCTAACTGAGAAAAACATTGAAAATGTAATATAAGAAAGAAATAAAAATTCTAAATGGCCGAATTAAAAGGAAAAAAAAATGAAATAAAAAGATAAACTTACAATCATATCTGAGAGCGGAACTTTTACTTTTGTGAGCATTATTTCACAATTATTTGCTCTACGCAAGTCAATCTGGCAGGAGGAAACACAAGAAGAAACATAACAGATAACACATATGCACTTAAATTACATGCAACGATCATTTTACCGGCGTCATTACACAATCTTTAGATTTTCTCTGTTTTTCTATAGGTTGTTAGTAGCATTGAGGCAAATGCTCAACTGTGGGTATTTGGAGTCTAATTATCTGTTAAGGTTTGTTTGATGATAGGTTCATGTTTCTTCCGTTCATCGACACTTCTAGCTTGTATACTCACTTCCCTAACACAACATTCATCGTTTTTCTAGTTATCTCTTTGATAAAGAATACAAGGACTTGCACGCCCATACGTCTATCAGCTGGATTGGTGATCATTTTCAAATTTTCCAGATTATTTACAAGTTCAAAACAATCAAGCCCCATATTCCCAATACAAACACTTTTGACAGAATAAATGAAATTAAAAATTGAAATTTTACCAATTGCACTTTCTCAGTTTTCTTAATGTTAGGGCCACGTTGACCCACACCTTTCTTATCTGAAGCAGAAGCAGATGAGAACAATCTTTCAAGCTCTGACATATCTATTTCCGGGGACCTAGAAAAATTTCTACAGTGTTAAGAAAATGCAAGACTGGATGGTGCAAAACATAGCTAGTGCGTGATTCAAAACAGAAATGTTTCTTTTTTTAATTGGTGTTATATCCCGATCTACCCGCTTGTGTTGGCCTGGTGGTCAGAGAGCTCTCTCACCTCCTTGAGGTCAAAGGTTCAAACCACAGTGGGTACACCTGCTTGGGAGCAGGTGTGGGTGAAGACATAGGTTAGAAGATAGGCTTCTTGCCGATACAAAATGTGTTAAAACCCGATCTAACCCAAAAGTTCAAGCGGATAGATAGAGGCCTCAATATGGTTATTAAATGATTAATTATTCCACATGCCCCTTAAGAGGGCATACACACTTTAACCACTGGGCCAAGTAATGGATTTCTTCAAAGAATAGTCATCATAGACTACGGAAATACTTATCAAGCTTTAACTCTTATCATCAGAAGAAGCTACCTTGTGAATCAAGTAAAAAAATTATTCTTCATTGCACTCACTCTGGCTGGTCTTGTTTTTCCGAATCAGCCCATAAACTCCCCTTCATAGCCCGTGAAACTTTCACCCAGTGTAAGGGCTTTAGTAAACTCTTTTTAGGGGTATTAGCACCTCGACCTCTGCCACTTGTAGGCCCTAAAGACGGCCTTCCCTTTCCAGGGGATGGAAGTGGTGATGACTTTCCTCCAGGTGGTGGGGGAGCACCCGGAAACTCTGATGGCGGTGGAGGAGCACCAGGAGACTGTGGTGGTGGTGGAGCACCAGGAGCCTGGGGTGGTGGTGGTGGAGCACTAGGAGCCTGCGGTGGTGGTGGTGGAGGAGCACCAGGAGGCTGTGGTGGTCGTGGAGCACCAGGAGCCTGTGGTGGTGGTGGAGCACTAGGAGCCTGCGGTGGTGGTGGTGGAGGAGCACTAGGAGGCTGTGGTTGTGGTGGCGGAGCGTTAGGAGGCTGTGGTGGAGGAGGAGCACTAGGAAGCCTCGGTGGAGGAGCTGAAACTGAAGGCCCTTCACATGAATTAACAGATGGAGGTTCTTCAACCAGAGTCGGAGATCCATGACCTGCAAGTCCAGAATCAAGATCAACACTGGCCTGACCTTCCCTTTCAAGAGATGAGGGTACTGAATCAACCGAAGCTTTAGCAAAGATATCGAATGCTTCATCTGAACTATCAACAATACTAGATGCAATAGTTTCTTCTTCTGAGTCAGCAGATGAAGTGCAGGAACTGCTTTTAAATGGCATTCTTGACGCCCTCTTTGCATCGCTCAAGAAAGAAAGTTGCTTAAGTAAACGAAATGCACCATCGTCACTGTCATCTACCCATTCAATACCATGGAAAAGTTCTTGCACCATAGAAAAGGTTTCAATGGGCAATCCATCCTCTCCGTCGTTTAAAAGGGTAGTCGGAGTCCCTGGAGTATGTATGTCCTCTACATCCCGAAACAAAATCTGAACTCGAAATTTCACTTAATCAGACAAAAAAAAAACAAAAAAAAAATCTCCATCCTTATTGAGTATCTAGCCTTCACTTGGATCATAAAAGAATGAATAATAAAAAGAATAGGTTATAAATACTTTAATGTTTAGGGGATATTCATTTCCATTAACATGTGGTGTACATTATTTTCAGTTTACCACCCTAGGCTTTGAACCTGTTGCACGGTTAAGTTGTATAAAATTCGTTAATTTTAGGGCTTCGGGAATATGAAATGACGAAAGTACGCTTTTACATGAGGTGGCGGAGCACGGTAAAAAAAAATGCAGCATTTCATGTTCTCTGCAGCCTAAATCTAACAGATTTTTTTACAACTTAATCGATTGTGCAACAAATTCAAAGTAGAGGGTAGTACATCGGCACACTTAAAACTTCAGGGTAGTACACTAACATATTTAAGAGTTGAGGATAGCAAGTTGACTCGCTTCAAAATTCGGGGTAGTAAACTCCAAATCGTGTATAGAAAAAGATAATCAATCGTAATATCCTCTGGTTTCTAAGTCACTTATCATTTCCTATTCTCTCTAAGATCCAAGCTTATGCTTACTAAAATACTAACCTCAGCTCGAAAGCCTTTTGGATAGAGTTCCTTACAGTTCCAAGGAATATCCAAGCTCTCGGACTTCAGCATCAGGATGTTAGACCGAATAAATGCAGTATTGAACATAACACGAAACATCATAGCTTCTCTCTCTAGATCCAAATCCAAATGGACACACTCCAATACAACATCTCCTTGAACCAAACATTGGGTATCGATCTTAATCACATCACAATCTGCCTGCAAAGAAAAAGTTCGATCACGTTGGCTTCAGTTATAAAATGAAAAGAACCTAAACTTGTTTGTCCATCTGGCCAAACACTTAAACTTGGGTCTTTGAGACCAACGTTCAAGTACCAACAATCGTATTTACTTCTAACTCTTCACCAACTCTATTTGGGTTTCTCTCCATCTCTCCCAACTTCTATTGGGCCTATTTCTCAAGGTTGGAGATCTTGTGACAATATCAGAGCTCCTTTCTATTTTAAAGAGCGATTTGAGCCAAAGATATATCAATGTTAAAAGTCTAAGAATCAAAAGGTCGGTGTCCATTGCTTCTACATAAGCGCTTATGAACCCAAATCTTGGTACAAATTGCTGATCAAAAGAACATATCACCTGACAGTAATGCTGAAAGGCCTTTTTCTTGGACATATCGAAAAGCACTTGGGTTGAAAAGCCATCCTTGTCAAGCAAGTTCCTTCCAAATATACGGATTACAGGTCTACACCCCTTTTGAGAATCAAAGTTTGGAACTGCTCTTAGAATCAAACAATCCAATAATAGCATCCTCTCCGGTGGAGGCCACTCCGATACTATGTTTCTTCTGGCAACATACTGAAGGTAACGGAGCTGAGATGGAAGTGGATTCAAAGGGGATAGTAACTGCAAGAAACCTCTGGGAGCCTCACGGTGTAATCTCTCAAGAGCCTTGCGCTCTCCACTCGTCAATTTTCTGTAAACCAAGAAGCTAGCCATAAGGAAAGCCAAAACGGGCCAAGCCCCTCTCTCACAATGGAGAAGAACAACATTATGTCGTTTCCTGAGGAAAAGCCAACTCTCACAAACAGTAAGGAAATGCTGAATTAAAGACAATGGGAGGAGAGGACATCCTTGATACTGTTGTGGATAATCAAAGACTGTAACATCGTATTCACATAAAACTTTAGCGAACCGGCTTTGCTTCTCATGATCCCCAAAGTTGAATGCAAGAAAGGTTGCATCGGGGAATTGCTCGTGCAGATCAGTTATGACTTCGTGCAAGTGTTCTCGATACACTCCATCAGGCAAAATCTCGATGGAAAAACATGAACGGAAAACTACAAAACCACATGTAGATAATAAGCATAGAAGATGGGCTTAAAGCAAAAACCTTTGAAGCAAGAAGGTATCGAATTGAGATCAAACAACAAAGGGGGTTACCGTGAACTCTTTCAATAAATTTAATTAGACCGTCCGGGGGTCTCCTGGAAAATAATCTACTCAGGAGGGACATGATTCCTCACTAAAAATTACATCTGGGCACAAACCAATGAGCCCAAACCAGCGAAAAAATGGACCTGTAAAATTGATTATGAGCCTTCACAATCCTTCACCATTGTTGAACAATGCTTCAATGTTACAAAACCACAAAATGCTTTAAAGGGTTGCGAGAAAAAATCATGTAGATTACAAATTCTTCAATATCCCCTGAGCTAGAAACATCACTCAAGTGGGTATGATACAAATTTAAACATAAAAAATTGAGCTTTCTCCTGTAATCCAAAATAAAATGGACAAGCAACAAGAATAGATAAAGTCTGACTCTCCAGAAGTGTGAACTTGATTTTCTTTCCCCTGATTTTCCCAGCAACCAAACAGGGGCAATGTCTCATATCGGGTGAAACCGTAATTAACAAGATTGTTGGCCAAAAAAACCCATAAACCCAATATTACGATGAGGCGTCATGAATAAAAAACCAACGAAAAGAGGTGTAACCAAATCAAACACAAGGAATTGAAACGAGATAACAGAAAAATTGAGCTGTAAGGGTTTGCTACGAACCTTGAATGATTGTTGCAGAGAAATGATGACAAATTACAAAATTGGGTACCGTTTTTTAGAATAGAAATGAGTGTGGATTATCTCAGTTTAATTACATAACTAATTGCTATATTAGTATACTCAGCAAATGGTTATATATGCTATTTTTTTTTTTATAAAAGGTGCAGATGTTCCGATAATATATAAAGAATTTAGAAGGTTTATAAAAGGTTGATAGGAATGAAGTTGAATTTATTGAGAATTGAGGAAGAAGATACAACTAACAAGAGCCGAGCTCTCTGGCGCTCCCATCTACAATTTCACAATTGATCCAAAACATGCTCTGTTCTTCAGCTCTTCTCTATTTATACCCTTTGACTCTCCGGCGACCGGTGCTAACGGCTTGACCACGTGGCGTAACAGGCTCGATGGGCGACGTAGGCCGTTGTAACAAACT
>JAYMTN010001391.1:0-12955 GCA_036897425.1 Erodium trifolium
AGTTTCATGCTCAACTATCTTTTGCGGTATCTCTGTGAATCAACGAATTTGATATGAACTTATCATTCCGCTACACACTCTACATCACAAAAACTTCCTATTACAATCTAGTGTTCCTAAGTGGTAACCAAAACCTCCAAAAGACCTTGAGAAATGTGAGGAAGTCTCTGACAAAGACTTTTGATGGGGGCAACTTGAGTGCGTCGGATCTTTGGGCTTGAACCACGAAAAATGATTGAGGACATTCGGACATGACTACTACTCGGCCGATCCTGCTTATCGACGATTGGCTGGGGACTGCCGATGAAGAAAACCAACCGAACATGTTGCTAGAGGCAACAACCACAACTACCAGGGGAACGTCGAGAGGCGACAATCCGGCAGGGGGAACCTACGAAAAAACATATAGATAAAAAAAAGATAAGCCGAGATGTGGCTATTTTGACGAGGCCACGGGGTGGACCGACACAACATACTACCGTCGGCGCCATAGCACCGACAGATCCGGGGGGAGTAGAGTCTACCGGCACCGGACCACCACCAGATATGAATGGGAAAATCCAGTAGCGGGGGAGATTTCCAAAGGTGTCAGGGTAGTGGTCGGTGTAGGTCGTTGGGGGATGAGGGAAAAGTGGTGGCGCGACGAGCTGGGGGCGGAGACAGAGCTGTAGCGGCTTGGGGTAGTTAGGGCAAGCTCGTTGTCGTCGGAGGCTCTAGCGACCACCCACGAGCAGAGGGAGGCCCGACTCTGAGGAGCCCAGATCTGGACACAACCACGACAATGGGAGGGCTGACTGTGCTTGAAGGAGGATAGGGAGGCTCCGGTGAGCTCCCACGGGCGGTTGGTTGTTCATCGCCGGGGAGACCAGGTCTGAGCACAACAACGGACTGAGGAGGGTGGGCGCGCTCGGGGTAAGAGGTAGTGGCTCTGGCGAGCTCCCACGTTAAGGGGAAGGCCCGACGACGGGGAGCTCCGAGTAGGATGCCGTCGAGACGGTAAGGACGACCACATCACTAGAACGGGAAGGGACGTTGATGGATGTGCACCCGCCGACGACATCCATGTCCTAAAGCTAGAAAGTTGTCGACGACAACTAAGCTTGAGCGAAGGTGAGGCCCTGTACGACTAGGATTTCGTAGGAGCTGATGTTTCTAAAGAGAAAACGAAAAAACCCATTAATCTGTCCAAAATAAGAGAATTAGAAAATCACATGCACGACAACCCTGTCTTCTCTAAGTTCATGTTTATGATGTTAGCCACTCATGGCCTAAATAATGCTGGTCTTCATTTATCACTTTGTGAGTTACCTACTCTTCTCCGAAACCGTTCCAAGAGTATGTGTACAATGTTGATGTTAATGGTTGTTGTGGGAGGAAAACTAAACAACATCTCATTGTAGATGCCAAAACCAGATGTCAAAGGCGACATTACAACACGACAAAGTCGTTGTCAATCTTAACTTCCCACATCGAATAATATGGTGCTACACCTCTGCTTCACAAGACATAATGAATTTAAACCCTAACCTCATCAGAGAAGAAGCGAAAGGGGGGAGAAGGAGGAGAGGGATGGAAAAGAAGGAGATGAGTAGGAGGAGTATCTGCCTCAAGTTGCAACCGCTAAATTGATACTCAAATTGAAACCCTAACCTTATCGGGGAAAAAGAAGCCAAATTTGGAAGGAGGATGAGATCAGTGACAAAGAGGGAGAGGTAGGGGTGTTCATGGCCGGTTCCTACCCAATTTTTAGGACCGAGTCATCATTTACTCATTCCTAGTCTTAACGACCATGACAAACCCGGTTTAAATATGAATTTGGAATCATTCAGATCAGACACTTAACATGCTGGTTTTGGTTTGAAGCGTTTCGTCATTTTGAATTCGTAAGCTTCGCAAAGAAAATTAAATTAACTAAATTCAAACATAAGTTGAGCATCCAAAACTAGCTTATTAGTGAAAAAGTCATTAAGAAGTGATCAACAAGACTAATTCGAGAGCTAATCGAATTGGTAGCTTCCTATTGATAAAAAAAAACTTTAGTCTATTGGAATGCTCTTAACAAAATACATCAAGAATAACCCACACCAAGTGGTCCAGTTTGAAACGGACCTTAGATGGTGTGATGCACTATCCGACCCACAATATACGAGATCAATTTTTGTAATCCATAGACCAAGATCGATTCTCGGTTAGCTCAATTTTAATGGCCAACCCGGTCCACTGACTAAAAATGCACGCCTTATGAGGAGCAGGAGGAGGTGATTGGTTAAGGAGGCCATGTTTGATTGAGAAACGTATAAACGAGGGGGTTTTGGAGGTAATTTTGAGATTTATGGCGGAGGTTAATTTCGGGGTTTAGCTTATAATTGAATTTAGTGTTTAACTTAGAGATAACTTATGGGTTTAAAAATGTTTTTTTTTCGACATCACAATCATTCTAGGCGTCGAAAATCCAACATCTCAACTACCAAAACTCGACATCTTGAACTTAACATCTCCAACTATGCACGCTTTAATATCCTCTTGTTACGATGGGGGGTTGAGTTTCCTTAAGAAGACAATATAAATAAATCTCAAGGTACGCATATCAAAGACTCATTTGACCTTGAAGGGATAATTCAATTCACCACTTTAAAACATTTTGATCCTCAAATCATTTTTTTAGGTTGTATTTTTTTCCTTGCTATCCTGATGTTTCAAAAAAATTAAGATACTATTTTTTGTCTAGTATTTTCAAATCCGATTGTTAAATAAATTTTATTATCAGCAAAGCAGTATATAAATCTCCGTCTTTTTTCAAATTCTGAAAAGAGAGGACAAAGGATCTAGCTGTAGAATCCTTACTAGCCAACATGCAATACAATCCGATTATCAAATAACTATCGACTTTCATATTCTAAATTGAAATATTAGAATTCCACAAGAGTAATTCGAGTTGATTAGGAGCACAAATGTCTATAAGGGTTTCTACACAGCTAGCGAAAGAAGGGGTTGCTCGATGCCGACCCCGATCCTCCCGACCTAGGTTCGGTGCTACTCCTTCGCCGTCATGGAGACCAGTCACTTCCCCCACGATGAGGCGACCTTCCTGCCCACAGGTCTCGTCTTTCCACATGATGGAAAACTTCCGAGCCTTGGATCCCCAAATCAAGACGCCTTCGCGGAGTACATCGGGATCTCCGTCGTCCCCCAATACTCCCCCAATCCCGCACAGTCGGAACTGGGGATCTCTCAACCAACGCCTAGGCCCTAATATAAAAGGCTGGATCCAGGCTCAAGGATAATTTCGAACTCCTAACCTGTCTCGGAGAAGCCAGATCTATGAATTCTGGCTTGGAATTGTCAATGAATGAACTCTGGGCTGCATAAACAACAGCTCTGCCACCTCCTTAGGGACCACCAGCCGCACGTTCTTTTCCTATAAAAAACTGTTCTATCTGCTCGTCAGTGTCTACTTCTCTCTCGCTGATTGGGTTTTGTAGGTCATATTTGTGAACCCAAAACGGATATCCATCGGGGACTTGCGTTGTTCAGGGTTGGGGGAGTGACAATGGACCTACGATGTCAAGATGGACACCACATTGATGTTGAATTAGCAAGTCCGGGTTACGATGATGTTCGTCTGACGGGAATTTATAGTGAGCCTTGTAGGAATGATCGGGTCCGTACTTGGGACCTCCTTCGTCGCCTACATACAACTTCTCGACCAAATTTGATCATCATGGGAGGTTTTAACGGTATCCTTAGTCCGGACGAAATCGTAGGAGGAGGTTCCTACCCCTCTGCTTTGGTGGATGATTTTTGTTAAGTGGTCGAGGACTTAGGTCTTTTCGACATTCCAATGACGGGGCACCAGTTTACATGGTTCCGAGGGAGGACGCTAGGGAAGAGGATTCAATCTAGATTGGATATGGCCCTGATCACATATTCTTTTTTTTCTTCTCTTCCTGACTTAGACTTTCGTAATACTGGGTTCACTACATCCGACCATTGTCCTATTTTGCTTTCCTTGGCCTGGAAGGTGGTGAATAGAGGTCCACCGAAGTTCCGATTTCAGTCTCAATGGGTCCGGGACCTAGACTGTGGCAATGTGATACAAAGGAATTAGATAAAACTCCAGGGGCAGCTATAAAGGATGTAATAAAGGAGGTAGGGGTCTCTTTGGATCATTGTGGGAGGCACCACTTTTGGAAAAATGTTAATCACACCAAGTGGTGTCAACGGCGGATTGTGGAGCTAAATGGCTGGTCGGATAGGGCTGGGATACATAGACGGGAGGCGATCCAAATCCAATATGAAAACGCCCTGCGCATTCAGGAGGCTTTCTGGCGGCAGAGGGAGAAAGAGCACTGGCTAGCAGAGGTGGAAAAGAATACAAAATTTTTCCAAGCATCGACATCCTATCGCAGGTAGGTAAATGAAGTGGTGGCCCTTAAAAATACTTGGGACGATGGTTAGATGGGAATCAGGCATGAAAGACCTTATCTCAGAATATTTCACTCAACTATTTACTTCCAGTCAGCCGGATCTGGATAGTTTCCCCATTACATTACCAACGCGCCTGACGAATGAGGACAACGCCTCTCTGCTTCTTCCGGGTACGTCTACGAAAATTCGTTATGCCGTCTTGCAGATAGGACCAGATAAGTCACCAGGCCCGGATGGTCTCAACCCGATATTTTATCAACACTATTGGCCTGTGGTTGCTGAGGAGGTGATTCGATTTTTTCAGGAGTTTATTCTCACGCGGGGTTTCGATCTGGACTTGAATGATACTATGATTTTCCTAATTCCAAAAAAGCCGACTCTTGAGCTCGTTACAAATCTGCGCCCTATTGCACTATGTAACGTGATTTTTCGGATCCTATCTAAAGTATTGGCTAACCGTCTTCGACCTTTGCTGCACCGTATCATATCCGAAACCCAGGGGGCTTTTATTTCAGGCCAATGTATACAGGATAATATGGTCATTTATTTTGAGGTCATACACCATATGCAGTTAAAGAGGCAAGGGACGGTTTGCCTTCTGATCCTCAAATTAGATATGAGTAAGGCCTATGACCCTGTGGAATGGAGTTTTTTGCGGGCAATAATGGTCAGATTAGGTTTCTCTGCTGATTGGATAGAACTGATGTCCTACTGTATGTAGACGGTAACGTACTCAATCACCTCAGGAGGACGTGAGACGCCCCGACTCATCCCATCCCGGGGTCTTTGTGAAGGGGACCCTCTCTCCCCTTATTTATTCCTCCTCCGCATGGAGGGCCTCTCCCATCTTCTACAAGTAGACCAGGGCGCAAGTCGTATCCACGGAGTCCAGATTGCTAGGGGAGCCGCTGAAATCTCCCATATGTTCTTTGTTGATGATTGCTATATATTTTTTAGGGCACCCCCGACGGAGGCACACATGATTACCAGTATCCTGTAGCTATTTGGTCGCTTATCAGGACAAGTCCTCAACCTACAAAAATCATATGTCCTGTTTAGCACTAATATTACGGAGGGCACGCCCAGGAATGCTGTCATATACTCTCTATAACAGAAACTTCCGCAGTATCCATGTATTTGGGGGTCCCAAATATGGTTAGTAGAAACCAAAATGCAGCCATGGCATACCTTGGTGACCGTGTTATGTCTCGAATTAACTCTTAGGAAGGTAAATTATTATCTCCAGCGGGTAGGGAAGTAATGATTCGTTCAGTTCTTACTTCCCTACCGGTCTACATCATGTCAGTTTTTCGGGTGCCTCGGAAGATTGTGAACCGCATCCATGTAGCTTTGGTGCGATTCTGGTGGGGAGGGAAATCAAACCGCTCTATTGTCTGGTAAGCCTGAGATAGATTATGTATGCCAAAGAATAGTGGGGGTATGGGATTTCGACATATGCAGGACGTTAATATTGCTCTTCTGGGTAAGTAGGCGTGGGGCCTCATACATCGTCCTCAGGCTCTTGTGACTCGATTACTCAAGGCGAGATATTTTCCCACCACGAATTTCCTACATGCGCGGAAATGTAAACATGCAAGTTTCACTTAGACTAATATCTTTTCCACCCGGGACCTCCTTTGAAGTGGTCTGCGTATTGCTATTGGGGACGGTCGAGACACAATGATCCAAGGCACCCCCTGGCTAATAGGGTCGGTTGCCCACATTGCTTCGACGTGACCTACCCTGGAAGGGGTATCAGTGGCGGGTCTTATGGTCCCGAATACTCGCCAGTGGAATGAGAATCTCCTCCATCAACTGTTTAATGAAACATATATGACCAATATCCTCCAGGTTCCTCTTTCCGAAAATCGAGGTAAGGATGAATGGTACTGAGCGTCGAACAGGGAGGGTAAGTACTCCACGAAGGCGGGCTATGCTATATTAGCCGATATGCGTCATCTTCAACGACAACATGGAGACTTGGTCACCTGGAATTCTATTTGGGACATTCCAGTCCCACCTAGGAGTCAGTGTTCATATGGAGATGTCTTTCCGACACACTCCAGGTCGTAGGTAATTTGACCCGAAAGTATGTCCCGATTTCTTCAAATTCCCGAAGGGTCTACACCTACAGTCTGTTCCGGGCCTACTGCTTGTAGGGCTTATTTACCCAAAGGACATCATAATACCGTCTGTGACGATTCAGTTTTTAAAAAGGTCCAATGAACCATTGTTCGTTATGTACTGGCCTTCTGGTGGTCGGAGAGATTGCTCCCCGAGGCACGATCATATAATCATTTCTTAAAACTTATAAAATTACACCATATCGCTAAAAAAAAAGAAAGAATAACGATTAAAAATTAAAATGTTTTAAGGTAGGAAGATAAATATCCCAACCCGCGTTTCGGTAGGAATTTACATAAGATGGATCCGTCTCGAGGAATCTTTAACGTAGGATTAGAGGTGTGAGTTTGCTCCGTAATGGCAGTATCAAATGCCTCCTTTGTAGGAGAGTAGATAGGAGAAACAATAAACAAATAAAGCTATTAAAAACATTATTAATAATAAGCACTCAGTAGCAGAGTAGTGGCTAGATACAGACAAGAGGCACAGAGCTACTGGTTCCTAAGATTAGTTGGCCAGCCACATAGACAATATGTGATTATCTATTCTATTAGTTTCTTTGACTAAATCACCCTCAAGAAGAGGACCAAAAACCCACGCGCCTCTCTCTCTCTCTTCTCCAGCTAGCTCTCCCTTCTCTTTCCTCTCCGTTTTGCTAAAGCAATTTGCATTTTGACTCTGTTTCTGCTTTTTTCTCAACTCAAGTTAGAAAGGAAGGCTGGGACAAAGCTGTGAAGGAAAATGGGTTCATCAAGCCCATTCTTGAAGGAGCAGCATCATCAACTTGTCTCCCTTGCCAAGAAGTTGTTGCCCTGGGCCATTTATGCCCTCTTCCCTTTAGCCATCTTCAGATTGTATTTCTATCCTCTCTCTCTCCCTCAGGCCTCCTCTGATCAGCTCCTTCCCAATCAGCCCTCCACAACCCTTCTCCTCACCTCCTCCTCTCCTCCTCCTCCTCCACCCAAAGGTGCATGCAAAATCCAAGCTTTTTGTTTTTGTTTGTGTTGTTCTGATTTATGTTTTCCCCCTGTTGTAATCTTGTTGAGGACATCAAAATGTTTACTAGGTCTTCTGTAGAATGTTGTATTTTGGGGTTTTGTGATTGATTGTGGTTGTAATTTTGACATTTTATGTTGTGTTGTCCCTTTTTGTTGTCAGAAGAGGGAAGAGCTATTGAAACCCATCAAGCACCAGCATGTGACTACACAGATGGGAGCTGGGTCCATGACAAGTTGGGACCTTTATACAATGGCACCACCTGTGGCACCATCAAAGATGGCCAGAACTGCATCAGCCATGGCAGGCCTGACCTGGGTTACCTCCATTGGAGGTGGAGACACAAGCAGTGTAGCCTCCCAAGGTTTGAACCCAATACCTTTCTCAATCTCTTCAGGAACAAACACATAGCTTTTGTTGGTGACTCCATGGCAAGGAACCAATTGGAGTCCCTTCTCTGCATGCTATCCACTGCTTCTAGCCCCAATCTTGTGTACAGAGATGGGGAAGAGAACAAGTTCAGGAGATGGCATTTCCCCAGCCGCAACATCAATGTGTCTGTGTATTGGTCCCCATTTCTTGTGAATGGTGTTGAGAAATCAAACTCAGGGGAAGGGTTGAAACTCAACAAGCTGTATTTGGATAGGATTGATGAGAGGTGGGCAGCTGATTTGGGTCATATAGATATGGTTGTGTTGTCTGTTGGTCACTGGTTCTTGCACCAAGCAGTGTTTCACGAGGGTGATTCAGTAATGGGTTGCCATTTCTGTTCAGAACTCGGGTTCAATCACACTGAGGTTCCGTTCTATGATGCACTGAGGAAGGCTCTGAGGACTACCCTCGGGACCATAATCGAGAGGCAATGAGGGGGCGATGCTAATAAGAGAGGTATTGATGTTTTGTTGACAACATTTTCACCGGCACATTTTGAAGGAGAGTGGGACAAGGCCGGTGCTTGCCCCAAAACCAAGCCCTATGAGGAGGGTGAGAAGGCTCTAGAGGGAATGGATGCAGAGATGAGGCAGATTGAGGTGGAAGAGATGGAATCAGCAAGGGTGAAGGCCAAGAATGTAGGATCCGGGTTGATCAGGCTAGAGGCGTTGGATGTGACCAAATTGTCATTGATGAGACCGGATGGGCACCCCGGACCCTATATGTACCCTTTCCCGTTTGCAAATGGAGTAGGCGACCGTGTGCAGAATGATTGTGTGCATTGGTGCCTCCCAGGGCCCATAGATACATGGAATCAGATCTTGCTTGATGTATTGAAGAGATGGCATGGTCAATGAATCGAAACAAAACAGTGAGTCATAAATTCTTAGTTGTTTTGGAATGTTTTTGGGTTTTGGAAGGGAGCAAGAAGAGGAGGTTACAATCTATGCTCCCTTGGAAAAAGCTAGAGGAGGCTGAAAAGTATTGGTTTTGTGTAAAGGTAACTGATGTTATATTATATGCATGTGTATTTTCTCATGAGATGTTGAAGATGATCTGCCAATTCTTGACGCCAAAAGATCTCAATTCTCTTTGTTGAAAATTTTGTTTGAATAAGAAGTGCTTATTACTGGATCTCTATTCTGGTTTTTTTTACTTCTTCTTCTTCTACATACATACATGTCTGTCAAATTTTCTTTTCCTCCTTAAAGGTAACACCTTTTGTTCTTTTAACCTTCTGGGGCCAATATTGGAAGCTTGAGAGTGGTTATGGCTCTCCAATGGGATCCAAAGTGCTTTCTGTGTAACTTGATCAGGAAGGAAGAAAAAGATAGCAAATTCAACATCATTAGCCGCTAATAATGGGGGAGAAAAATGGACCAGTAGTTGTTGGCCTTTCTTTTTCGGAAGGAAAAAGGAAGATTATGCCAATGAAATACCCATTACTCATTGTATTGCTGACAGTGTTTTGCTTGTCCACCCCACAGTTCATCCATTTATGGCTCATTTGCTGGATGAGATTGATACAGAAATTGAATGCACTTTCATTGTTTTTTGCTAAATGTAAGTATGGAACTATGTCAAGTAACCAATGCACTTGATGAATTGTAATTAATGTACTAAAGATCTTTTTTAGTCCAAGATTAAGGTATCAAACTGCCGTAATACTCAGACCACCAACGGTGAGAATAGGTCAATTCGGTCTATTTCCAGGTCATTTGACTTAAAATAGTGAGTTTGTAGCAAAATTAGTGGGAATTTGACTCTCTAATTTATTTTGATCCCACAATAGGAATAGACATATTCAATTTATTTCGGGTCTAATTAATTTTTTTAACACGTATGAAAAACACAACATAAGCTCGTTTTACTATTGTCGGAATGATGATCAGATGGTACAAAACACGATCGAGAAGCGAAACAAAACAAGACCGAGAACAACCGACCACATGACAATTTAAAGGGGGGCGAAATCGTTGTAGAGGCACCATTTCGGGCATTCCCGAACAGTCGACCACCACTCGTGCTTATTGAAGTGTTGGCCGACATTGTGATGGTACTACTAATTCGCCTGAAGGAGCACTTCCCCTTCGGTAGCTGTCGGACCAAGAACTGCCCAGGCCTCCAAGAATGCCAACTCGAACACTCTCACCCATAGTTGGTCTTCTGCTAGTGGTTTTTGAGATGCTTCTCAATCTGAGAATACAGATGGGTATTCATGGATTGTCAGTCATGGTGGAGGTGTCTCCAATACTCCCGTGTCACGTCTGCGTGAACCATCCATGCGAGAACTAGGCATCTCTCTTTTTCGTCTATATAAGAAGGAGCCATGGCCGATTCTACTTTGCTGGGAAGTGGCGGTGGAGAAACTGTGAAGCAGAAAAGGCAAGAGGAATAGTTGAAGACGAAGTTGTGAAGAGAATCAACTTTGAGTGTCTGTTTGTAATTTATATAGGTGTTATCGACGATTTTAGGGTCATAAAATAATGAGAAGAATCGATCAAATTTATCTTTTGGCAGAATCAGTGGTGGCAGAAACGGTAAGTAATAGAGGGGACAAAATCGATGCATGTGAAAAGGGTACAATAGTTAATAGCCATAAACATTACATTATACATAAAGTGATGCTGAAAAGTTATTGAACAAATCTTGTTGAATGCTAAGTACAAAATCAAACAGCTTGTGTTCGAAGTCGAGTACAACGATTAACAAACAAATGTACGGGAAACCGATTTAGTTGTGGTTCATAACTTCAAGCATTGTGAACATAAGATTCATGGTTCGCCTTCTCGATTAAGGTCCAGTCAGATGTGTCCAGAGTAACGGCATCGGCGTATTGCCTCATCAAGGAGTTGTGGCACTTCATAATCCAGTATTTTGTGCGGTTGAACCTACCACGCCAGCGGGTTTCTCGCTCGATCCTTTAGAGTCGTTGTGGTGGACCCATATGAACCTGTGACACACCACTTTTGTTGCCGGAAACCATTATTTTGGATAATTTCTTGAATACTAAAGAACATGAGGACATATGGTTTAGTTTCATTGGCTTTTATAGATGAAAAAAATGTAAGGGTTGAGTGTTGGAATGGGCCACCGTATCGGCCTCGAAGGTGCATAGGAAATGGCAAGGTCCATGTAACGAAAAAGGACAAAATTTTGCACGAAATTTAATTTTTTTCGACATATAGGTATATGTAACACAAATACAGAAAAATTACTCCGAAATAAAACAAAAAACAGAAATACAATGAAAGTTCTTCGAAATACAAAATAAAGTACGCGTCTACATATTGTCGGCATCCAAAACCGCCTCCGACCTTAACATAGTCCAAATGTGTTCAATGAGATCTGCTTTGAGTTGGTGGTGGACAGCTCGATCCTCGAGATGTCTTGTGTGGGTTCGGATGACATCATAACCGGGTGGTGGCCCTCGGTGGATGGGTAGGATTGGTTCTTCGGACTCCAGTCGTTCAATATCTCCCTGGTACGTATCACGTTCATCATCTACAATCATGTTATGTATGATAATGCACGCCCGTATTACCATAGACAATTTTCGATCGTCCCAACCTCGAGCCAGCCTACTGATGATATGAAATCGAGCTTGCAGAACCCCAAATGCCCTCTCCACATCATTCCTTGCGGCCTTCTGTTTCTTTGCGTATGACACGTGTTTCGGAAGTTGTGGTGCCGAGATGGACTTCAAAAAGGTTTCCCATGGTGGATAGATTCCATTATTTAAGTAGTAAGGAGTGTTTTAAAAGGAACCTTTTACCCCAAACACGATCTCGGGATGCTCACCTCGTTTTACGTGAGTAAATAACGATGATTGGTTCAAGACATTAATGTCGTTATTCAAACCCCGACATACCAAAGTATGCGTGCCAAAAGTAGGTGTCCGGCCTCACCACAGCTTCAAGCATGATAGTAGGACCAGGATGATCGCCCCGCTTGTGAACCCCTTTAAGAGCTTTTGGAAAATTCTTCCATGCCCAATGCATATAGTCGAGACTACCGATACAACATGGGAAACCACACATTTCGTTGACACGACTAAGGTAAGAAATATCATTACTGTTGGGCTTCCCCATAGGTCTCATCAAAGATGTTTATTACATTGAAGCAAAACCGATGCATGCACTCAAGGGCCGTTGTTTCCGCTATTTTCAAATACATTCAGGTTGTGGCCGATGAACTATAGTAGAGCATACATATAGCCGCTGTACACTTTTTAATAGGTGTGAAACCGACCCGACCACGACAAACACCTCTTTTGGTAAAGTAATCATCGACCTCAGACACGCCCCTACAAGTTTTATGAAAACAGTTTGCGCCATACAAAAACGCCGATGAAACATTTTTTCATCTTACAACGGCTTCGCTACGAAGTAGTCGGACATTAGCCATTCATGAGCGTCGCTTCGATCTCTGAAAAAGTATTTCCTTCTATGCTTCACCCGCACGGGGTTCATCATCTCTTCCTCAACTTCCATAACTGTAGCCTGTAATGATTGGAACATATGCTTCTCCACCTCACGTGTCATCTCCTGTAACGTTACATAGTCGATTTCTCCCTCATCATACTCGTCACCACTTGAACAACCCATGACCAAACGAAAAATGAAAACTATATTCGGAGGACAACAATTGATGATGTGGTAAAGATTTAAATTAGAGGAAGTGTATTTACAGGGAAAATTCGTATCAAATTTGGTAAACAAATTTCTCTCCAACCTAATCGGTTGAGTTAGCACTACGTGGCGGATTCTCCTCGCCGAAATTGTCCATATGTCCCTCGCTGAATCGGCCAGTCAAAGTCATTGCGGAAAATAGGGTATCAATGGTACGCAGAATCGTAGACCGTCCAAATGTAAGAACCACATCCGGTCAACGCCGATCAAACCGGTAGAAAACGGAAATAAATTTAAAATTCGGTTATTCACCTAAATGGACCCAAACTTGACCCCGAGGGTCG
>JAYMTN010001392.1:0-12952 GCA_036897425.1 Erodium trifolium
TATGACTATAATTGGGCCTTCAACTATCAGCTTGAGCTTTTAGTTGAGTTGGTCCTCTAATAGAGAGTTTGGTGACATCCACCTACATGCCTAACTTGGGGATAGGTACGGCGAGAACCTTTGATTCTCTAAAAGGATATCTAGAGTTTCTCCTGGGGGTGGGGGTTAGAGCTGATGCCCACCCCCCTACAGGAAGAGAGGGGCGTATGAGTTGGAAGAAATAAAAGCATGCAAGCGCGGGCTGGAACACAGCCCCGCCGGGTTCCATGAGGGCCTTTCGCGAGGGCCTGCACTGGAGGACTGGCAGCCCGCCCTGTAAGAGGGCCCCTCTACCATATCACGTGATCACTCCCCACACCGCACGCATCTCTAAGACTCCTAGTGATCCCGATTGACGGATCCACAAGTTTCTAGACTATGATGGGTAGACTCAGGTCGAGCCGGATATGTTTTTTTTGTCAAGTTTAGGTAGTCGTCTTGTGTCTTCTTGTCTGACTCTTATTTTCTCATTTTTTTTAGATTGGTCGGATCGTTTTATGTTAATTATAAGTGCTTGGTCACTAAAAAAAACTCAATTATACATCAGATTTTTTTGAAGGATTAGTCGTAGTCATTGTTCGGATATACTACTCTCTCCTTATTCCTCTTTATGTTTAATGACGGCATATGAATAAAATCCGTTCTTTTTGCTATAAAAAATTCAACAAAATCTACATAGCTTGCACGTCTTCATCTAATACGTACCTCGTGACATTTTACCTCTCCACCATCGTATGCCTACAACCAGCAAAGTTGCAAGAGAAGCCGCCGCGGCCGTAATTCCACATATTGCAATTATTGACAATGAACTTTCACGCTCTGACCATGAAGATGATAAAAATGATTGTGAAAATCGTATTGTTATAAAATCTAGGCTTAATGTCTCATGTAATATTAATATATGATCTCCAAGATTACGATTTAATTAAACAACAGTTATATCGTGTATCTCAAATAAAGATGAACATACTGGGATCGACTGAGATGGCTGACACTAGAGGACCGTAGACTCCCCTGTACGGTAAACCGTTCGAGCCCTTTCCAGCCCAATAGAACCGTATCTCCAAGGTATTGACCGTCACGATAGTAGGAAAGGTCCTCATTATCGGGTTACCGTTTCCTCCTGCTTCGGCGGCGATATCAAAATCTTTATATACTAACTTTCCCTGCAACCAAAAAACTTTTTCTTGTTCTTCAGACGTAATGTACGTATAATATCCTCACTTTTTTTAATAACAAAAACGCACCTTACCTTCCGTTTAATGTCATAAAACAACGACTTCCGTTAAATACTATTGATGGTCACCTTTGTCTTTAGGGGATTGTTTTTTAGAAAAACTTTGCAAATAGGACAATGAAAGCGCCAATACTATTTAACGAAAGTCCTTATCATCTAACTTTAAATTAAAGGAGTAAGTGCATTTTTTTGTGAAAATAAAATAGTAAGTGCAACATGTATCCCTTAATAAAGGTCGTCCGAGGATGTGTTAGTAGTGTTTTCCCTATAAATTATTCATGACAGAGGAAAAATTACGCTTCACTACCCTATACGTACCAATTAATCTCAATCAACTTTGTTTTCCTTTTCAATTTTTGTTTTTGTTTTTAGGGTTAATTACATTCACCTACATCGAATTATACACGTACCTACCCCAAATAACATATATACCCCGAACTAACAGATTGTAACAACATCCCTCATTCCATTTATTTTTCCGTCCATTTACTGTTTATTTTTTCAGAAATTTCGAAACTACCCGTAGTGTTATAATCCTAAAACCAACTCGAATCCTAAATCCAGCCCTAAATCTCTCTCTAAACCTAAATCTAACCCTAAAAACGGAAGGAAAAATGGATGGAAGGGGGATGTTGTTACAAATTGTTAGTTTGGGGTATGTATTCGTTACAAAATAACTTTTGGGTATTTATTCGTTAAACGTGTATAGGACGGAGTAGGTGAACGTAATTAACCATTGTTTTCATTTCCCCGAAAAAAAGAAACATATAAACGAAAGAATACCTGAATGTAGATATCGAAAACACGCCTTCCGAGACTAGTGTATGTCTCGTCATTAGTGAAGATTATCTCCTCAAAATGGAGCTTTACCGCATAGTTTCCATTTTCTAGGCACAACCCATAATAAGTCAGGGATAGAGGGGAAAGCCGAGCACTAGCGTAAAGTTGTAAATACGCATTCCCGCTAGATATGTTTGTTGTGTTAATGTAGACTTGTCCGGATACGCTATTGTCCATGAAATGGCCGGTGTTGCTAACCGCCCAATTCGGACCGCTCTGGAAGAAATTTGACGGTCCCCCGGGGTTTGTGTCGTCGTCGAATTGGACGTGCCCGTCCCCGGTCGCTTTCTCCCCCGCACAGTTTAGATGAAGAGAGCGTAAATCTGCAAAGAAAATAAAATCGAATGGAATGTGAAGTTGGTATGTTCGGTTTTGATAATCGTGACCGAATCTTATGACCGTGCATTAACTTACTTTGTGAACAGTGGTAAGTACTCAAACACGGAACTATAGTACTTCTGAAACAACAGTTGTAGGTGTTCAGAAACATTATAAAGGAATGTACGTACACATGAAGAAAATCAAAGGAAACGTTTCAAGGAAAATATTTTAGTTTGAATGTTTGATATAAGACTCACGAGTTATTGTTGTACAAAGAGCTTCCGAACAAATTGCTGTACCAAAGATTCCAAAGCAAATATGAGAAGTGAGAGGATATAAATTGTTGGGAAAATTTCAATATAATATCTTGCGAAACATTTATTTGTATGATAATATTTTCATATAATTTTTTTTGCAATATAATACCATATCAAACATTTATTTGCAAAATAATATCCTAGCATAATTTTTTTATAATATAATACTCTGTCAAACATTTAACCATAATTTGGTATCTAACCGTTTACTTTATGTTATTTTTCTATCCAAAGAGTACTCTTATCTAGTCTAAAAAGTCCAAAATACCCATATCTATGAAATGTCAAAATTGCCCTTCATTCATCTACAAAATTTCAAAATCTACCATAAAAAATCAATTTTGAAAATTTGAAGATCAATGAAGAGAAATTTTGACATTTCATGGTGATGGGTATTTTGGACTTTTTACATTCTTTGGATGGAAAAATAACAAAAAGTTAAGGGTTAGGTACCAAATTGTGATTTTTGTCGGGGTATTATATTACAAAAAAATCATGCTAGGGTATTATCTTGCAAATAAATGTTTGACAGGGTATTATATTACAAAAAAAGTTATGTCATGATACTATCTTGCAAATAAATGTTTGGCAAGGTATTATATTGAAATTTTCCCTAAATTTTATGGTTAAGGATGTTTTTTTTTTACAATTATCCTATTTCAGACTTGAGTTTTATATATCTACCATACCAAAGTGTTACATAAGCGATTGAGATTATATTTTTTTTCATTGGGCGACATAAGCGACAAATAGAGATAAACACAAATAACCCTCATGATATAAGTGATCTTACACATTGCCATATTGACAGCCTCTTGATGGGCTTTCAACCGTGAAGTTGTTGTACGAAAGATCGCTGCACAATTGTATGCCACAAACTACATTTAGTTAAGTAGTTGCCAGT
Organism: Erodium trifolium; assembly: GCA_036897425.1. Taxonomy (NCBI): domain Eukaryota; kingdom Viridiplantae; phylum Streptophyta; class Magnoliopsida; order Geraniales; family Geraniaceae; genus Erodium; species Erodium trifolium. Next base: position 3,659 of record JAYMTN010001392.1, read on the forward strand.
TCTAAGTAATAACATGATTCTATTACAAATTATTATGTAAGGAACTTAATCAACTACGTACATGTGGCCTCCTGTTTTGAACATCCAATCGGGCACAAGTCCAGTCAGCACGTTCCCGGTTAAATATCTGATCAAATCAATATCACTAACTCGATCATCACATATCAAAAAAAAAAATCATTTATAAGAGCGTCTCCAATGATATTAGTCAAGACTGAGTTTAGTAGACTATAAATGTCACGGTATTAGTCCGGTGTTCCATGGTTTATCGCCCCAAGTTGGATTAATAGGGATTATCATTGTCATATGTTGAAAGCATGCGTTGGTGAACAGGAGAAGAATTATTTGGATCCGAAACCAAACACACTTTTTATTTTATTCATCCTTGGTATTTGCCCACCATTAAAGATGCTCTAACTTTGGATAGACTATATTAACTCGAACAGTCTATCAATAATCAGAAATTCGACACATTTGACTCTTACATGTACTTGGCGTTTGCTAAACGAGAATAGTTGCTCGGAATTTCTCCCCTCAATAGGTTAAAACTGAGATCCCTGCAAAATCGAACATGAATGGAAGTTACTAAACGAATTGTAGGAAACAAAACGTTACCGGTAAACTATCACGTATATGATAAATAAGATGGTCGAAAAAAAAGAGAATTGAGTACTAACAACGTATTCAAAGTCTTGATGTTACCAATATAGGGTGGTAGCACATCACTGATATTGCAACTCCTCAATACCCTATAAATAACACAACGTAAAAATACCATTTGTGATACAAAACTAAAAACTCATTTTAACTGTTAGATTGTTAAGATGGAAAACATAGATTCAAACATAATCATTAATGACCGTTAGGTAATATGAATCCCTTGTTATATTAGGTATTATTATTGATAATATATAGAAAGCGGAGAGGTACAATGATAGAGAATGTAATTTAATATACCTATAATTATAACCGTAAATATATCTACTAATACTTCCCCGTAGTCGAAGCAGAAGAAAGACGGATGCTTTGACTGGAGCGACCGAGTTGTGGAAATGACTTCTTTAGCCGAGTTCATACCTCGTAGGCAAAGGATCCAGTTTTCGGATCGGACACCGAGACTTGTAGTCCATTCTTTGATGGTGTCGTGTTGTCAACATGAAGAATTACCGAGCAATCGATCTCTTGGAAAATTGCTAAATGACGAACACATTTGAGGAGATTCTGAAAGCAATCATAATGCTTGGTGCGAGATGGCAGCGCGAGGTTGTATCCATCGAGAGGCGAAAATGGAGGTGATAAATATGAGGGCGGTAGTGGATGGACATAGTTTAATTTAATAATGGTGTAAACTTGCAGTAGCAAAATCACGGATTCGATTCCGTTTTTGGATTGTTTGAAATCGCAAAATCAGGGTGGATCCGGTTATGGTTTAAATCGCGATGTATCGCATGAGGTTGAAGACACGTCATTAGAAGTGCCCGTTCCTCAGATGGTTGGGCATGGGGTTGGGGCCGTAAGCCCAGCCAGTAATTCGGCGGGCCAGGCTATTATTTTGGCAGATTCGGACCAAGGTCAATCATCAGGCCCTACTATAATTCCTGAAAATGGGCCCGAAAGTCCAAATTCAGTTTCAGGAAGTAAGTGTCAAGGTGTTTCTCCCGGGACCGGTAAGTGGAAAAATGCCCTCCTCAAGCCTCCAAAACGCTTCATCCGGGCTTCGACACATCTTTCGGATTATGTGTGTGGTGTAAAGCTTCCACCCATTCAGAACGCGTCGCAAGGTGTGATCGATCGTTTGCAAACTTTTGATGGGTGGTTGGATGAAGCCCTCAAGGATAAGGCTCGTAAGGGACGGTCTAAAACCGTAGTACCTCTTCCGGACGTTCCTCGGTCTCATAATACCAGATCCAAAAGTCGAGCCCTTGATTTTAAGGCCCACATCGATCCGATCCAATCGTCGGATAGCGAGTGGTATGAGGACGAGTAGCTTCCTTCTCAAAAGTCCTTCGGCCTTAGGGTAGCTCTTTTTTTTTCCTTTGTAAGGGACATCTCCCCTTTTCCTCTTAGATGGAGAGCTTTGTAATCGTTTCTCATTTGCATTCTCCTTCTCGGAGGATGTATTTCAATAAAAAATTGCGCCTATCAAAAAAAAGAGAGAGTAAAACATAAGGGAAAACACGTGACTTTCTCTCTCAACCCAAGCTCACAAAAACCCTAGTCGTCGCCTCTCTTCGCCTCTCGTCCCCGTCGGTGACGGCCCTGCCTCTAGCGGTGGTTGTTGCCGGCGGTGACCTTGACCTTCCCCTTCCCCCTCTTCCTCCCTCTGCCTCTGATTTCTTTTTCCCGGGTTTACCCATTTTCCGGTTGCGTGGGTTCGTGTGTATGACGGAAGCTCGGAGCCGGACCATCGTGATTTTGGGAGGAGCATCTCCGGTCGGCCTTCCCCTCCCTCCGGCCTTGACTTCCAGCTGATTCGAGCTAGATCTACACATCTCCATATTTAGTTCTCCAGATAGGGTTCGTCGATCTTAGGCCCCAGTTTTGACCTGCTCTGCTACCACCGGCTGTACTCCTTCGTCTCCGACCATTTGGAGAGGATCTACGGTGAGATCCGCTTCTCGTCCGTGCTCAGGTCGTAGATCGGGGTAATCTTCTCTCGCTCCTGCTCGTTGGATGCTCATGCACGTAGAGGTCGAGCCCTCCTCTTCCGGTGAACTCCGGTGGGTATCGGTGTCTCAACCTCTTCCTTCTATGGGACGCGCCTATCGGCTCTGGTTGTAGATCGTGAGGATAAGGTTGGGATGCGTTGTAGCGTGGATGCTGTTGGTGTTGGCCTCAGCACGGTGGCGCTGGTGTCGGTACGGTGCTGAACATATGTGTCAAGTTCGCTTCTCATCATGCTCGGTCGCTTGTTGTGGTCGGTTCTGGATTTGGAGGAGTCTTGGCCTTCCTCGGGTTGCAAGTAAAATTCTTATCTTGAGCTAATTTGTGATTCAGTGTTGTTGATGCTTGGTTATCTGGAGCATCGCCCTAGATCTATCCCTTGTGGCAGTTCTGGTCGGTCGAGCTTCAGGCGGTCTCACCGGCTGTCCGAAGTCACGATCCTCTAGGTTGTGCCGATTTCACTTGCGGTTCTATCTTATGGTTCACCGATCCTCTTTTGTCCCTCGAAGCTAATTTACATTTGCTTTCCCCATCAAAAACAAAGAAATGAAAAAAAGTATAGATGAGATGGGTGGTGTAGCAAGAAGTTAGATAACATAAAAAATGATATTATTCATAATGTGAATCTCCTGCCTAATTATTATTTTTATTGAAATCTATAATACATTGTGAAAAATCTATATATATTCACACAGGTTACAGAGGTTCCTACAAATGTGTTATAGGTTCCTACAAATATGTCATAGGTTTCAACATATTGTGTTGTATGTTTCAACGAAAATGAGAAATTGTAGTTTGCGTGATAAGGATTCGTTTTTATTTGAAGCCAGCCAAATATGTAGATCCATATATTACTTCCATTATTACTAATAAGAGTCAAGAATCTAACTCACAGGTTTACCAAATTCGTCATGTTATAGAGAGGTGGAAAGGGTTGTTCGGGTCCATGCAAGTCACTGATTCTTCTGCATTCTCAAATTTAAATAAGATTAAGGGATAACTCCATAAAATTAACTATTGTTCGACTTTATAGTACAAAAGATACATATTGACTATTTTATCGTCCATAATACATGGTTTGGCAAAATAATTATCACAAATCATGATTTTCTTTCCAAAAAAACGGAATATTTCGGAATATTCCGTGTTTTGGACAGAAAATCATGGTTTGTGATAATTATTTTGCTAAACCATGTATTTTGGATGATAAAAGAGTCAATATGTATCTTTTGTACTATAAAGTCGAACAATAGTTATTTTATGGAGTTATCCCTAAAATTAATGAGAACACAAGTATATTTACGAGGAAACGGCAAAACCATACATCTGAATGATCTTTTGTCTTCATAACTATCTCATCGTGAACCTCTTTACCACATACACACATGGTAGATGGTCAATATCCCACATATGACAAACTGTTAAACTGACTCCGTAACCCAGAAACCGTAATGTGCGAGGTATTGATCTTCTACCAGATATGTACGTGATACAGAAATTCACGACGAGCTAGTTTTGTGAAATAAAAAGTCATTCAAAAGTATGTTTTTATAATTTCCCCCGTATTTATTTCTACGAACAAAATATTGACTTGACATCATAAAATATGTACTAACAGGTCTCTTAAGTTCACCAAAGCAGCAATACCAGAGGGAATTGGTCCACCCAAACCACTGCCCTGAATATATCTACACAATTAATTCAGTCCTAAGATATCAAATATGTAGATTAATAAGTATAATCCCAATTATTGATCATAATAAAATAACCAATCCAGCTTACAAAGTTGCAAGGTTGGTCCAATTCTGAATATAATCCGGTATCTGTCCCGTAAACTGGTTGTCACCTATCCAACTACATTTACATTATTGTTGAGTAAATATATCATGACATGTAAATAAAAGTTCAGAAAAACGATATATGAAATCGAATATGGATCGTTAATTGGAAGCTTACAAGTCCTTCAATGTGGTTAATTTTCCAAGTGCTGTAGGCAATTCGCCGCCAAGATTACTAGAGGTGAGAATTCTGTGACAAAACAATTTATTTATGTAGTGATCGCATGCTATGTTACGAATTCGTGTCTATATAGTATACAATTTTAAGTGAAGGTTCTCACAGTCGCTCTAGATGCGGTAAATTTCCTAGCTCCGGAGGAATACCTCCTGATAGTTGATTGGACTCGAGCGTGCTAATTAATCGTTTCACATGAAGTTCCTTAATCAGTAACAAAAACTATGTAACAAGATATATACTCGTAAAATATCAACAACGTTATTGAAAATATATGGTCATTATTAGTATTGACTATGTGTAGGATTAACGACATGACTTGTAAATATGTAGAATTTTGAATTCCCTCGGGATCAAAGTTTGTACATTTAGTCAGTAATAACTTACAAATTAACAAGATCAGACATGCTTCCAAATTCTTTAGGTATTGTACCTGATATTCGGTTTGCAGCTAGGGCACTACAATATTACAAAATATCTGTATAATTCATTACATGTAATAAATATAACAATAATTGTTAGTTTAGTAACCATATAAAAATATGTATATGGTAGGGATGTAATCTATTGTAAATGTATGCTTATGTTGCAAGTTGCAAGTAAATGTAACATCAGAAACAGAAAAATGAAATACCTAATTTTAGATATATTTTAAACCCATAATCCGATGTTCCATTTTTTTTTGTTCATGATGTGCCATTTGTTTACGATTTACAACATAATGATCATTTATAACGAATATGACCCCTATATATATATGTATGGTAAGGCTTAGTTGCAAACCCTTAGTATTAAGATGCAAACCGGAAAGTATCGTACGTTGTGTTGAAAATCGATGGTTTTTGTTATTGAATGTTAGAGCACGAAAGGGGTGCCTTTTTCCCGATGAAATGATAGTTGGATTCATGTAAGGTTTTATCATTACCAATCAAGAAGTATATGGAGCCATGAATCAGGGATTAAGTGGAATAAAATGTGAACAAGTTTCTAACACAACGTACAAAATACGAACGGTTTTTAACACAACGTACAATAGTTTCTAAAGTTTTAGAGTTTGCACCCGGGTTCTCGGGGTAATTTGCACAATAGCCTTAAAGTGATGAATTCTTTGCAAAATAACCCTTAGGTTGAAATTCTTTATGATGAATTTTCGATTTTATCTTTAATGCAGGTTACCCAATTGGGTGGGTCGTACCCCAGATCGGAACAGACCCATCCGATCGTGTATATTAGTGAAGGATAAAAGCGTAATTTCACAAAAATTGAAATGAATGACAAAACTATTTCAAATTGAGGTTTTTTTTTTATCAAAAAGAAAGAAATGCATTAAAAAAGGAAGTGTGGGTCCTGGGATAGAAACCACAACAACCAAACCAAAGTCCAACAAAGGTCCAGCCCGAGGGGCAAAACAAAGTAAACAACGCAGAAAAAGATAAACAACCATCTATATTTCAAATTGAGGTTATTTTGCAAATTTACCATGAGTTCTCTCCTTTATAAATCTATATACATATATATTTCATGTTAGAAGACATATATGTAAAGAGAATCAATAAGTGTACAGGTGAACCAGTCGCATTGAGCCCCATTGTGGCGGGAGTGTTCCGTTAAGGTAGTTGTCATTAACATGGCTGCAAGAATTTGACGAATGATTTGAAATGTAAGGAAGACGAGTTCATTTCACGATCGAGTAACGAAAAAAAACTTCATAATCGACCTATACACGGCAAAATTCATATCGAGATTAAGGAAGAACTTACAAAACTTGTAGATAAGGCAACCTGACCAGTTGTGGCGGGAGCTCGCCTTGGAGAGACTGTTCAGTCAAGACTCTGTTATGTTATGATGTCCATTAGTATATTTTTTTTTGTAGATAGTGAGTGAGGAATTAACTGTGATACTATATTAAAAGACCAACTCAACTAAAAGTTCAAAATATTATTTGAAGGTTCAATTATAGTTTTACATTTTAACAGAAGAACAAAACTAACAGTATTGAAATGTGTGCATACATACATACTAACGACGTGACAGAGAGGAGCGTCCGCGAAGGAGCAATTACATGTCACGTAATTCTGAAAACCTTTCCTCCCGTTCGTAGTAGCCCATCCGGATTCTCCACTGCACGGATTTACGTTGAAATCCCAATCCTTTTTGCCCATCGTCTTGGCTATGTCGCGTAATGCTTGCACTGTGCATATGTAAACACGAAATATTATAGAAGGTATATATTTGTAATTCATGCATACTTAGTTGTGAAGTCAAGTTGTTGTAAGAACATTCACAGTGACACGAAGAGTATAAAACAATAAAGTTAAGCTGAATTGCTGGAAAAGAATCGACACGAATATAATGTTTGTTCCACACCAAGAGGATCCGAGAAAGGATGTGGAAAGAGTGTTCGAAATTCTTCAGGCTGTTGAAACATTATATATTACTCGTTAGCTCGTGTGTGATACAAGAGCCGTAATAGATAGCATGTATGTATGCATTATTTTCCATAACATGATAACTTCAAACGAACACAAAGAATATACGTGATCGTGAAGTCAAAACGGTTATAAAGGACTCGTTTTAATAAATAAAAATATATAATATAGTTAAATTATCTCTGTTACCTTCATCTTCGGGCAACAATCCGAATGCGCTAGCGGCCAGGTTGATGGCGAAGAAGGAAGAAATAAAACGGAGCAGAAGGAGATGTTTAGAAGACACCATTTTCTTTAGAGTTATTACAAAAAGTAGGAAGGAAATAAGTTTGTTTCATTTCAATCATCTCTATTGTTCAGTTTGGTACCGAACATTGTTTGTTCCGTCTGATGTTACAATGTAATAGTCTCTTGTCGGGTGCTGGTGTCACTTTACGTCTGCAAGGAATTTTTGGCCTCGATATAAAGCAATAATCAATAAAGTCAACCTGTCAACTGGGTAAAAAAAAATATAGGTCATTGTTATGGTATCGTTTAAGGCACGCAGGCTAATGCAAAATATAACAAGAAAAACAAATATTTGACGTGACAACGACACAGAAAGGTATTACTAAGAACATGTACAACGCAAGGGTTCGGGTTAGGTGTTTAGGTTAGGAGCTCGATTGTCAAATCAGAAAAATAGTAATTCTTAGCCCCTTAAATTAAGTGGTTTCACAGTAGTGAGAACTAGATAAGGGCTCGAGTTGTGGCTCAGGTTGTGAGTGGACCAACGCTATTTAGTTTAAATGTAATTTTATGTATTTTAAAAAAACAACAACCGGGAGGCCACGTGTCGCGGCGTGAGTGGCTGGCGCGCGACCAACGACCCGCGAACCGGAATAGCGATTCGTGGCCGCAGAAATCGCGTTCCTCAACACGTGACCTGCGACCACGAACCGCTAAATAGCGGGTCGCGGTTGGTGGTTCGCATCATGGTTTTTTAGCGTTGTACATGCTCTAAGGTGGGCAAAAAAAATACGTCCAATCATGGACGTCGCAAGGAAAATCGGAAGCCATAGAATCCGGTGATTTTTTGGCGAGAAATCCGCCAAACCGGAGACTTGCAGTCGACAACCGGTTCAACAATGATTGGATTTGAAACCGATCAGAATTGAGTTGGTCTTCCTTAAGGCTCACTCTTTAATTTGAAGTCCAATTAAAACCCGGGGTTGTGGGTATTGGTCTTAGGTCTGTGATTTCAACTGTCCTTTCATCCTTAATTCTTCATGATTCGACTTCTGAAAATATTTTCTACTCTCTGCTCTGTCGACATATCTATTAGAGAACCAACTCAACTAAAAGCTTAAGCTGTAGTTGAAGGCTCAATTATAGTTATATTCTAACACGCGCCCTCACGGAAAATCCCGTTTACGGATTTGAAGGTGAGTTATTTAGAAGAGAGAGATGAGCCCATTGGGAAGAGATAAGGGCTGGCCTGTAAAGACCGCCCCGGACCTGGACCGGACCATGCACGGCCCGTGGGACGTGCCAGACCGGTACCAGGCACGGTCCGTGGGACGTGCCGGGCCGGTACCGCGCACGGTCCGTATGGCGTGCCGGACCGGTACCGAGAACGGTCCGTAGGGCATACCGTGCCGGTATGGCCCGTGGACCGTAGCACATTCCGGGTTCGAGCCCTAGATCAGCCTTTAAGAGGGTTGTGCCTCTCCTCTCTCACCATTTATTACAAAAACAGATTTTTCTAGGGTTTGAGAGAGAGAGAGAGAGCTTCTTGGGAGAAAAGGAGAAGAAGAGAGAACTCAAGCTTGAGGCCATCACCAAGCTCCTCATAGCTCACTTCCATCCCCTCTCTAAGGTAAGAACTTAAGTTTTGGCTTGGGTTTTTGGTGGTTCTTGGGATGTTGTGGAGTAGGAGTGAACCCATGATGGGTTAAGTAGAAATGGAGTTGTGGAAGAGGTTGAGAAGAGAGTGAGGAAACCCTAGGTTGGGTTTTGTGGAAATGATAGTTTTGGAGTTAGTTTGTGGTGTTGTGGGTGGTCCTTAGTACTTTGGAAACTGATTTGGAGTTGGAGAGGGTCATCAATGGAGAAGTGTGGTTTTTGCAGGTTTTGGAGGTTCTGGTGAGGCGGGCCGGTGCGAGGAATGCACCGTGGCCCGTACCGGGCCGGTACGCTCCGCGTACCG
>JAYMTN010001393.1:0-12951 GCA_036897425.1 Erodium trifolium
GTGTGTATCTTTTGGTCGAATTCCAAAGCATCGAAATTTTGTCTAGTAACTATCGGAATTTATTAATTTTTTTACACGTGCCTAATACATAAGGGTAATTTTTTACAATTAGAAAATTATATTAAGATTAAAAGTGATCAATAAAATACGTATGTATTTGTTGATCAAATTCCAAAGTATCAAAATTTTGTCTAGTAACTATAGGAATTTATTAATTCTTTTACACGTGACCAATACATAAGGGTAACTTTTTACATTAACCCATAAACATAATGAACCCGAATACCACTGTACAACCACTCCTTTTGTTAACTATACCGAACACATTAAAGAAGACAGTGTTGGTACTGTAAATCTAAATCTCCCTTTCTTCTTCCTCTTCTTCGTTCTGTCAGTGTCTAGGGCTCGAAACTTCACGCAAAAAATGGAGCAAGCGGTGGTAAAAGCAGAGCTTGTGTTGCCGACTCACCTCAGTTTTAAGAAGACCCAGATGTACGAGAAGTACCCAAAAGGCCAATCGCGAGGGAGGCACTGGAAGCACCTCAAGCAGATCATTCAAGCCGAGAATTACCAGAGCTTTCCTCCGGAAGAGCCCAATTGTAAGTCACCTAAGCTCAATCCTTTGTTCATCATTAATCATTATGGGTTTCGATTACAATTATCGTGCAATTGCTTAGTTTTCCGAAGATGGGTTGCTTTTGAATCCGTGGATGAGTGAGGTTTGGAAGAGATTGAGAGAGGAGTGTGTGAGGAAGGTCTGGTTCATGATTAAGTGTTCAAATTAGGGTCTTATAGTTTAATATCTTGTTCATAATCACTGATTGCAATTGAGAGATTGCAATTGTGAGTCACCTCAGCTCAATCCTTTGTTTATCCTTATGCGTTTCTATTACAATTATCGTGCAATTGCTTAGTTTTCAGAAGATGGGTTGCTTTTGAAGTCGTGAATGAGTGAGATTTGAAAGAGATTGAGAGAGGAGTGTGTGAGGAAGGTCGGGTTCATGGTTAAGTGATCAAATTAGGTTCTTAAAGTTTAATATCTTGTTTATAATCACTATTGAAATTGTTTATAATTATCATGCAATTGCGAGAGATGGAGTGGACTGTGTGAATAGGGTCTTGTTCATGGTTAAGTGATCGAACTAGTATCTTAAAGTTATAAATATCTTGTTTATAGTCTCAGATTGCAAATGTTTATAGTTATCATGCAATTGCTGAGTATTGAGGTGATGGGTTGCTTTTGATTTCATGAATGAGTGAGATTTGTAAGAGATTGAGAGAGGACTCTGTGAGGAAGGTCTGATTCATGTTTAAGTGATCAAATTAGGGTCTTAAAGTTTAATATCTCGTTTATAATAACTGATTGTTTATGATTATCATGCAACTGCTGAGTATTGAGGTGATGGGTATCTTTTGATTTCATGAATGAGTGCGATTGGTAAGAGATTGAGAGAGGACCGTGAAAGGGTCTGGTTCATGGTTAAGAGATCAAATAGGCTCTTAGAGCAGCTCCTACTGTAGGCGAATCCGGAATTCGTCAGCAGAAGTAGTATGGACGAAAGCCCGATTTCTATCTTCACTCGGCGAATACTCTTACGCCATGTGTAGTATGGAAGTAGTATTAGCTCAACCTGGGCTAATACTACTGTGGGACAGATTCTATTAGCCCACCTTTTTCGGGTTTTTTTCCCCTGTGAAATACCCGTTATATCCCGTTAGCTTAGCTCAGACTGGGGTAATACCACTGTGGTACAGTTTTTATTAACTCCTCTTTTTCGTTTTTTCGCAAGTGAAATACCAGTTATATCCCCTGTTAGCCTAGATTAGGCTAATACCACTATAGGACATTTTCTATTAGTTCAGCCTTTTCAGTTGCTCTTCGATGGAATACCAGTTTTGTCCTTTGTTAGCATACACTGCGCTAATACCACTGTGGAACAAGCGGACAGCTTCTATTAGCCCAGTTTTTTTTTTCTCCAGGAAACTAACAGTTATGCCCCTATTAAACCAGACTGGATTAGCACCATTGGAGATGTTCTTAAAGCTAAAAGTCTCATTCATAATCATTAATCACAGGTTGCACAGTTTTGGATTGTTCAATTATCATGTAATTGCTGAGTATTTAGAAGACGGGTTGCTTCTGTGTTCACGAATGAGTGAAAGTTGAAAGAAATGGAGAGAACTTTGTGAAAGGGTAAGGTTCGTGGTTAAGTAATCAAATAGGCTCTTAACATTAAACATCTCATTCATAATCATTAATCACATATTGCACAGTTTTCAGTTCTTCACTCATCATGCAATTGCGCTATGTTTAAGTCCAAACTGCATATTGATCCTTAATGTTCAGAAGATGTTTTTTTTTTCTCCATTCTTAGTGTTTTGAAATCAATGTCGATCGATGTCTCATTTGGTCTGACTTTTATATATCGGATCTTGTTTTGTAGATGTCAATATTGAATCTCCGCCCTCTATGCATCCATGCAAGAGAATATGTGATATAACAGGGTTCATGGTATGTGCCTACTTTGCATAAGAACATGACTGATTCAATATAGCTGTGTTGAAGATTTTTATAGGCAGAAAAAGTATAACGAGATATTTACTTTTTTTGTAAATTGTAGCTCCCTTCTTTGATAATTGCAAAATAAATGTCATGAACTTGTCTGTTTGTTGCAATTTGTTTCGAAATGACAATTTCATCCTTTAGATTTTTAAAAAATTAAGTAAAAAAAAAACGTAATTTTCACCTCTCAATTTTTGTCCTTCTTTGGATATAGAAAGAGAGATGAAATTTTGGATTTTTTGCTTATTGTTTTTAAAGGGTAAAATTGTTATTTTCAAACAAATTTACAGAAAGTGCAATAAAAAAACAAGTTTATATCATTTTTTACAACTATAAAAAAACAAAACTACAACTTACAAAAAGCGAATGCTCGGATACTTATATTATCCCTTTTTTATATACTTATTATCTGAATGCTCTGAATAATCGGGCTAATCGTCGCCTACACTGTGGGAGGGGCTAATCCCATTGTGGGTGCTCTCGAGAAGTGTTATTTACATGATTTTCAAGTTCATGAATATGGGCCTGTGTATATGCATCCCACGGGCTTACATTTGGGCCCAACAAGGCGTGGGCTGCCTCAGTAATGCTTTGTTTTTCATTCTTCTCTGTGCAAATGATTTGGTGGTTTATGGTGCAGGCGCCTTACTATGATCCGAGGACCAATCTACGGTACGCAAGCACCCAAGTCTTCAAGATCGTAAGGTCTCTGCCTAATGACCACGTGCAGAAATATTTGGGCCTGAGAAATGCAGCAGTTGTTTTGAGGTGAATTGGGTTGAGTGTCCATACTAGGCCCATTTTCTCAATTAAAGCCCATCTTGCCATTGTAGATACTACTCAAGCTAGATTCTTTTGAAAGCCGTTGACTTTAAGCATTGGGGCTCATATGATATGATACATTTATCACATCATCAATATCGATTTAATAATGAGTATAGAGTTTTTAGATGGGTCGGGTTTTTAGAGCCAGGTTGACATCTATCATTCAGGACGTCCAAGCCGTTCTATCTTTAATAGTGAATGTTAAACTCGTTTTCGTAAAGAGAGTGTTTCCCACTAAACTGGTTTATCAGAGAAGCCCGTCCTCATGTGGTCTGGTATCCCATGTATTCTTGTAGCGAGAAATTAATAAATTTCCTTTCCTTAAAAAAAAAAAACTAAAAGCCATCTCTTGAGCCAATGGAAAGAAGACACGTGCACACCACATAAGTCGCCTCCATTACCCAACTTTAAACACTCTCTTAATCCCAAAATTGTCAACTAAGACTTACAGAAAAAGAAACGATTTTGATCGCGATTGATCTATCTGAACTTCGCTTGATCTCCAATCATGGACAAGCCAAAGCCAAACCAACCGTTAACCGCCAACTACCTCGTACCCGACAGAACCCTCAACTCCAACAACGGCCACGCCCATCCGGACATAGAGATGATAACGGTCACGTCCGTGACCTTCACGAGCCTCCACGACCTGATCCCGGCGGCGTCAACGCCACCTGTCACGCCGGCGACCCACAACATCAAAAACCCGCTCGTCAAGCAAGCCGCGCTCTCGTCCCCCCCCCCCATGCCGGCATCTCCGGCCGCCGGCGACGGCGGCGTGTTCGGGAACCTGAGGAACATGATGTCGAGTTGTGAGCCGTGCGGGTGCTTGACGTGGCTGACCCATATGTTGTCTCCGGCAACCAGGAACGAGTACGAGGATGGATCGGAGAGGACGAGGAGGAAGATGAGATTAAGCGTTGACTGAGTAAATAGTAAGCTTCGTTTGTTTTTATTTCGGAGCTCACCGTTGACCGACATATGGAATTTCTGTTTTTTTTTTTAATTCGTGTACGTTGACTTTGGTGTTCTACATTACTCATTTTTTTGTGCGAGACCCTGACGTGTCACCGTCGGTAATATCATATAGGACTGCCAAATCATCAATGACCATGACCGTTTGCAACATAGACTTTCTCTTTCTTCTTCTTCCTCGACTTATGTTAGATCATTGTTCCATCTATCTGCCCTCCGAATCAAAGTTGTAGATTTGATTTCTCTTACTATTTACTATTTAGTCTGAGCAACTCTTCCACGATATTGTTACTTGTACCTCATATGGGGTTTTCGTTGTTCTGCTCTTCGATTTATTAGGATCGATAGATACAACTTTTAGTGACGATCGAGGTTTATGATGGTATGGATTTGTTATCCGTCGAGTTGAGGAGGTCGTAAGTGCTTTTGGGCGGTGGTTCCGAAACACATTGGCTTGTAGCCTCGACGAGGCAGAGCCCGAAAAGCGATAGACATAGATCTTGGAGATCGAGTGAAGCTCCCACGAGGAGGTGGGACGCAGGAGAGGAGGACCGTCCAGTCTTTTTCCGATTGGCTAAGACTAATTGTACTCCTCAACCGCCATCTCTCGAATTCCTCATGAACCAGTTAGCATACCCCAACCAATACCTGACGAACCCTCACCCGGAGGACGACATGCATCCACGCAACCTAGTGATGCTCAATTGAGACGGGAATGGTTGTGTGTCCAACCACCCCTCTAGTAGTCTAGTTAGAAACGGCAAACCATTTGTCATCGGGTTAGGAGATGGGTTGTATTGGTCCGACAATAGTTCGAGAGTTTTAGGTCGCTCCACTTTTACTCCCGTATTGCTTTCATTTTTGTAATAATATGATTCCTACTTTGTTATAAAAGAAATCGATGACTACGACATTTTTTAATGGACAATGTCAAACAAAAAAACTAAGAACTCGTCTTTATGTTTCCAAAAATTTCACATTATTTTGTGAAAACTTGGGAGTGATCAACGAAGCAAAAATAAGATATGGTGTAGACGGATTTTTAAAGTGTCACCAGACAATTCTTTTTTTCATAAGAGATTTATAAAAATATAGGAGATAATTAAGTGTAACTGTCTCTAGCAAAACATATAATGTCGGGAAGAAATATTCTGCTAGCCTACGTGGCGTTCTAAGGCTAGGGGAGCCAAGAGGATGACGTGGTTTTATTTCGAGACTCAATGTTTTTTTTTTTCTCTAACTGTGAAATGACGAAAAAGCCCAGTCTATTGGAAGGGTTGGGAGAATTAATACCGTTTTATTTTGGAATCATGATCTGTTTTGACGGTTGGAATGTAGTTGGGCTTCAAAGGCCGAGCAAGACAAGCTTGTCCTATGTTGTCTGAACTATGAATTGACTTGAAGTACTCTGTTACGTAATGATTCTGTCCCGACATGATTGTAGATTATCGTGTCCGAACGAGTTCGCCCCAACGAGCTTGTAATAGTCCATTTGTTGGTTTATCTACTTAATATAGATTCAATTGTTTGATTTTCACTAGTAACTTAGTTTGTATCATAATTATATATATTTAAAATGATCTGATTCATTTTGTATGGTCGTCATGGTCAGTGGCGGAGCCACATGGTGCCCAGACATGCCCCGCTTCAAATTTTTTTTTTGAAAAATTCTTGTTTGTTTTTTGATTTTTTTTTCAAAAATACTCCTTAATTCGTTCAAATTTCGTAGTTGTGCCCCCCCTCAATTTTTTTTACAGTCACGTATTATCACTTAAAAATTTCGGTGCCCCCCTCACTGAAAAAGCTAGCTCCGCCACTGCTCATACGTCTGGTTTATTGAATGAATGAATGAGATGGACTCTCACGATCTTTGGATCAAGAAGTGGTTCATAATCGATTTTGTCTCAAGGAGAAAATCCACCATAAAGTAAAATTCTAGTGGATCTTTAAATAAAATAAAATTGACTTTGAAGATGGATGGATAAAATATGTGCAGAAGTTTCGTCAATGAAAGCCGGGTCAACATAGTACTCTTCATTTGAGCGGAAGAGTTTTTGGTGGCGTACAAATTTCAATATAGTTTTACGTGGATGTAAGGGAAAGTCTGTTATACCGTCCGACCGGATCTTCCTACTCTATGATGTTCTTGTATGTTTAAGGTCTTTTTCATAGGACTGGTCGTCGGATTAACCATTATTGTATATATTTGATACTATATAAAATAATCATTAGATTTTTCATTCTATGATTTATTTTAGATCAATTATCCTTCAACTATTTTCATTCCGTGCGCAGGAAGTCCGACCTATTCAATTGTCGACCAAAACTCATGTTTAATCTTGTTGTCACCTCTGTGAGAGTCAAGATACGTTATACAAAATATGCTATAATAAATATGATACAAAGTAATAAATGTTCCATGAAGTACTTTGGTTACCAAATTAAGAGAAGATACAACTGAGACAGTGTCCACAATCACCACGGGCACTAAGGTGGGGGAGGAGTTGAAAGGTTGCGTTAACAATCAATGCAGATAAGTGGAGCTACTGTTGGGACGGTCTAGTCCAGGTGAGATTCTGCATCCACTTGGTCAGCCTCTTAGGAGAACAATGGACCTAGTCTTTCAGGAATTCGCTCAGCCACTTCCGGTCATTCCGAAATATGAACGGCTACCAATGTTTTGTTTTAGCTGCAGGAGGATAGGCCATGTGGTGACCGATTGTTCTCTCAAACTCCTGGGTGTCCCTCATAACTGCACATCTCTGTCCGCGGATAGCGCTCCAGAGGTAGGAAACCTGGTGCCAAGGGAGTGGATGTAATTCTCGAAGCCATCTCTTAAGCTTCCCCCAGGTTTCCCGTCACTTCAAGCACAACAACCGGCGGTGGGGTCTAACATCATGCCTACTCACCCTATCTACGTGGGGTCCTCCAGCTCAGCTGGGCCTAGATGTCACCCGGGGAGGCCAAAAGATACTCTGGTGCCGGCCGACGGTCTACCACCTTCTCAGTCGAAATGCAGGCCTAGTACTTCCCTAGTATAAGGAACCGAGGAGATCGAGATCCTACTGAAGACCCCGTCTAAGAAGAGGGTAGGGTATGATCGAATGGAATTAGAAGAGGCAAGGGGTGGAAAACTGCCCCGCCTGAAAAAATGAGGCATTTTTTCAGAGAGTGAACCCTAATTCACGAATATCCTCCTTATGATACTGACGGATTCAGGTTCGGTCGCACTTTACAGAGTACGCAACGTTTAGACAATCCCTTGGGCAGTATTCGTCAGTCTCGTCCTAGTTTACTTTCAGTTCGCCTATATGGCGTTTTTACACCATTCATATCGGTTCATTTATCATAGAATTAGTTGTACAGAGACTTGCTGGGCTCTATACTTCGTTCTGACTCTCTTGTGGTCAGGGGTTTTCTCTTACGCACTTCCATGTATTTTTGCTGATTAATGAAAGCTAGCAACTTTTAGTAAATAAAAAAAAAAGACGAGATCCAACTCATGCATGATTAATTATGCAACAGCCCAGTAAATAGTAAGGAATTAAACTTGCAATATCAAAGATGTTATCATCCAAGTAATAAGAGAGTATTCCTCACCTGTGTACTATGTAAATTAAGAAGTCTTATACGCAGCTAGTTAAGAAGGCTCAAGTGAGTGATTCTCTTGTATATCACATAAGTGATGGGGAAAAAAGTTAACTGATTGCTTATTAGAATGCTAAGTTTGGCCTTGAAATGCATGGAGACTTGCTCACTGTTTTAGTTCTGGACGGAACGTCAGAAACTGAAACATTGACTGACTAATAAGCGTCATGGTTGAGTTAAGTTTGGCATTAAACAGATGGGAGACTTTGATCATTACATCTTCAAGGCCAGTACAAGATGAAGCCTAACTCAATAGCAAACCCTCTTGCTGCTATTCTTGCCAGCAGTCCTTAAACCTTGCTTATTTCTTAATACATAGGATACATTTGAATAATACAGTAATATATGCAAATCAGCCCAACATATGTTAGAGGTATTCCAACCTTGAACTACTAGGAAAACATACAAAGGACAAAACAATCAATTCATATTTATACATAAAAGTGTATATTAGTAACCTCTGGCATAAATAAATCAGAACAAAGCAACAAGTACTGTCAATGAATCTTTTTCCGTAGTACTCAGTTCTCCTGAAGATTAGGGTTCCACTAGCCTAGTGTAAGTCCTTATTTCCATATTTTAACATTGTTTGTGCCAGTGAAAGCAAGGCGCTGATGCCTAGCCCAATGGGATAAAGGAAAGAAAATAGCAGGAGAAAACCTTGCTCAAGGGAACTCACAGTCATGTCTTAGGGTAAAAACCATTCACGGACATTCCACCATCAACACAAACTATTTGGCCAGTGATGTAAGATGACGCAGGCAAGCACAGGAATCCCACTAGACCCGAGACTTCCGTAGGATCTCCGAGGCGCCGAAGAGGAGTTCGAGAATATACCTCTTCCAAATATTCCTCATTATTCAGCACCTGCAATCATCATATGCCAAACCCCCCTTTTTTTCTCAAGTTTTTATGCAAGAACATATTTATATGTGAGCATTCACACAATTAAACACTAAGCTACCACTAGGTCTTGGTCTGGTGGTCAAGTAGGCTCCTTACCTCCTTGAGGTCAGGAGTTCGAATCCCAGTGGTGGGTGGGGGGTTGGGGTTGTATGTATTGTAATTGTTGTCTAGGGTTATCTGAAGCCCGTAATGTCGTTGTCATGTGCCTCACTAGTTGACATGTATATCTAGCAAATAAACACTAAGCTACCGTGATCTAAGATTGAAACCAGGAAGATGCATGAAAAGAACATTACTTGTTCCACCATGGAAGTTTTGATATACCAAGGTGCAACCGCGTTACTCCTTATGTTGTCTTTTGCCCACTCACAAGCCAAATTTCTAGTAAGTTGATTAATTGCACCTGTAAAAAGATGTAACTACTGAAAAATGCTGAGCCTAACATGCCATATAAAACTGCAAGAAAATCCAGACCAGAGAGACATACATTACCTTTGGTTGCTCCTTGGAGAGACATAGACTTGAGGGACACAAAACCAGATACAGAGGAAATGAACACGACACTTCCTGCTCCGGATGCTTTGAGCAGCGGATACGCAAGTTGGCTAGTATGAAAAACAGACTCAAAATTGGTTGCCATGAGAACAGAGAAATCTTCTGCTGTGAACTCGAACATTGGCTTCCGGATATTTGTCCCGACGTTATTTATCTGTAAATTTTGTCAGGGAGCAATGAATTTAGTCTTGATACAAATAAATCAAGAAAGGGGATCACATACATAAAACCAGTGCATTTATATAAGAAATATACTTGAAGATAAGCTAGTCAATAAAGTGACTCGTACAAGTGCAGCAAGATTTAGCTAGTATCATGAACATTGATCCGGCATTTGGATTCCTGAAAATCCACATTCACTAATTCAAAGTCTTCCCCTTTTAATCATCTAAAGATAGATTATAGCTTCTTATATTCTTGGAAACGTATAACATATGACATCAGAAAGCAAAATCCTACTGTCACTATTGCTGGTTTTAACCCCGACTAGAGCTTGTGGTCAGCCAAACTCCTTTGGCTTAAGACATAACAAGCCAAGTATCAACAGCAAAATACTTGCCTTAAAATTTAGACTTGCATAACTATGAAAAAAGAGAACACCTACATAAAACCCATTGAAAAGAGAAGTTCCAAATCATGGTAACATGTCTCAAAACTCTATATAGATTTTGAATGCCAATAGCAATGAAAAATTGAAACTTTAGCATTAGCATATAAAATGGAGGACCTTACAAGGATATGGAGCTTCCCATCAAACACAGAGGACACAGTGTCCATAAGCTCCTCGCGCTGACAACGAACAGAAACATCACAAACTGACCCACTAACCCCGAAACCTAAGCTATCCCAATGCCTGAGACATTCATTGAGCTCAGACTCGTCCCGGCAACAGGTATGCACTCTGGCTCCAAGTCCCACCAGTTCCTCCACAATTGCACACCTACAAATTTACCCAATCCCAAATCTACATCAGGGTTTAACGAAATTCCTGAAAACCCAGTAACGATGAATCAAAGAAGACAAATGGGTATGCGATAATGAACCCGATTCCACGAGTGCCACCCGTGACGAGGGCCGTCATGCCCTGCAGAGACCATCGATTGTTGTTGCTTACGGAACCGGAACCGGAACCTGGCAAGTTTTGGCAGCAAATGGGTTTAATTGAGTGAAGGGAAGAGTTGCTAGAGAGTTTTATGTGGGTGGATAGTGATATTCGAAGCTGGAAAGAAAGGACGGATTGGAAGGAAGAAGAAAAATGTGGGCTTCGGGCAGTGACAAGTGATAAACATGAACCAGCACCTATGATTGCTTGAGACATTTTTCTCGGAGCAGTTGAGGCTAGTGGACTGAGACTGAGAACAAAATGTACAGCCCATAGGTCAAATTGATTACATAAAAATATTTATATCAAGTTGTCAGAGCAGTGGCGTCGAGAACGAGCCGGTTTGTATCATCAATTTTGTCTTATTTTTGCAGAAAATGGTGGATTCTGCATAGTCGGTTTGCAGTCGAATCTACTAAGGGTGTTTTTAACGTCGATGAATCTACAGACCCGACAATGGTCCAATCGATGTGATTCGGGCCCAAACAATCGCTGACTATCGATTCGGGATGCAACACCTGGCGCCGAAAAGGCGGAGCCTCATTAAAGCCGAAAGTAGACATCGTCTTTAAATAACGAACGATTTTCACCTTTGTCTTCACCACAACATGATTAGATATTTTTTTTTATCAGCAGTTTTTTTTTATATACCAAGTCTTAGAAAAGACAAGGCAAAGGGGAAACCCCTCAACGACGGAAACTTACAAATAAATGCAACCTCTATTGACGTCCCTGGCGCAAGTGATCTTGCAAAGTAAGTACAGAAACATAAACAAGAACGGGTCTAACAAACCTATACCCGGGATTTAACAACCTTGAAGCACAACAGTAGAGAATGGAGCTTGCCAACAAGGGCAAGCTCAAACCACAACTAAAACCGAAACTAGGTCTATCTACCAACTAAAACCCTTTGAAGCTCAACAATACCACACAAGGTATTACAAAACAGGTCACAACCAGAGATAAGAAAATGAGGATCAACACAAACAGTTATACCAAACCAAACCAAAAGAAACAGATAACTAAAAGGGTCAGAACCCCAGATAACCTTCAGTAAGCACAACCCAAGAGATCAAAACAGTCCGAAGGAAGTCCCCTGAAACCAAGTACCAAAGTCCGAATTAGATATTGTCGTCCAAAAAATATCAAGCAACATCCGATATAACTCGGTGTGATCAAACATATCCTGGTATGGTCCATGTCAGATTATGTCGGGCCATGCCAGATCTTACTCAGGGTATGTCGTACTAGATTTGACGATATTGGATAAAAAAGGAATGGGCATGAATCATATTCACTTACACTACTTTCTAGCCAGAATAAGGAGTGCTCTACTTGAGGAACCAGGTTAAATCGAAAGAACTTATCGAACATGCCATTAGTTTAGAGTTGTTTACAAAACTACACATCCATCATTTTGACTACCTTCTCATCCTTCAACCCAACTTGTAACTTCTATTTCTTACATGGCTAGTGTATACATCGAAGTATAGTGGGAGGTGCATCTCTTAGATGTATCTGGTTTATAATGAACTGGGGAAAATGTCGGACGCATAATAATAGTTGGGACACTCTTTTTTTACCAGAGAAAATTAAATTTAGGGTTAGTTACCTTTAGTACCCCTTATGTAATGGTAACACACCTTTAGTACTCCTTATGTATTGGTAACATATTGGACAAAATTTTGGTCAAGTTTACACTATTTTTACTGGGAGGGATCCCTGAATCATACCGTCACTCCCAGTCAGACTGTTAGTTTCAAGTTCGGTAGCTCATTTGACAAAACGAGTCCTTGGAGAGCAGGGACTAAGCAGTGTTTAGGCCCTATTTTGAGCGGTTCTTAGCAGTTGACACCTTTAGAATTTTATTTTTGTTCTTGTTTTGGTTTCAATTCTTGGTTTAGTTATATTCTTTGTTTTAGTTATGACTGCTATAACTGTTTATTTTTTTACCGATTCGTTCCCAAGGGTTATTGGACCATTATTCCTTTACGGTTAATGGTCAGTGTAATGACTCTGTCTTACTATACCAATTCCTATTAACCAGAGCTATTTCTTATTCTAAAAAAACAATAATATATAAGCAAAAAATATCATTTAAAGGTCGAAAAAGAATCTCGATATTTTATTTAATGTTCAGTTGCTTTCAACTAATTTAGTTACTTTAGTTTCGATCTTTTTTTGAAATAAGAGGGATACGTGGTATTACTTGAAACGCCTCAAAATACAATGTAGTGCATCCGATATTTGTGTACCAGACCACGTTAAAACAGACACAGATTGGGCTTCCCTAGCAAGCCAATGGGCAGCCCCGTTCGTAGTTATATGAGTAAACTCGAGTTTAACATCCTCGAGTGATAAAATAATAGACCTACAT
>JAYMTN010001394.1:0-12947 GCA_036897425.1 Erodium trifolium
TCTAATGTAGTCCAATATAGTCTCCAAATTGTATGGTTTTCTGACATGGCGATGACAAGAACCAATTGAAAAATATTGTCCTACTTTGGGACTAAACTGACACAAAAATAAAAAGTATAAAGACTAGCAACCCTGCGGATATGTCATTCTATATTCTGCAATGCTATGATCGAGTCTTTATTCTGTGATATATTAGTTTTATTATTTTCTTTTTTGTAGTTGTCCACATGTTTTCATAATTTAATGTATATCTTGATAGTCAGCAGTTATGTCTGGTGGCTAAATACTCTGTTTACTGATTTGTAGGTCGCTCGAGGTCAGATCGAACAAGTGAGCAATATAAAGAAGAGACTCACATCACCATCCTTTCCCGCCACTGCAAACTCGACAAACAATACCATGCTGCTCGATCAACACTTGTCTTCAGCTCAACCAACCATCCCGCCACCTCAGCAACCCTTTCCTTCTTTTGCACCGTCAAAAACCAACGAGGAAGAGAGTAAGAGGTCAGCTGCTGCTGACCTGGCTGCCAAGCTAGCTGCTTCTGCATCATCTGCTCAGATGCTTTCAGCTGTTTTCTCCTCCCTGGCTGCAGAAGAAGCTGCCTTAAAGCCCCCTGGTTTCAGCACCATTTTCCCTCCAGAGAAGCGGGCCAAACTTGACAGCCCAATGCCTGTCTCCGTATCTGGCACTTCTGACATCAGCAGCTCGGCGTATTACACCTCTTTGCAACCAATGTCACAAGCCAATCAGATGCATACTCAGTTCACGTCCCCACCACCTCAGCAGACCACAAGCTCCCCTGCAAATCCTCCATTCGCCCAATCTGGTGGCCCAATGATGGGCCTAATGCCGTACGGGTATGCAAGCAATGCACTACCACCTCCACCCCCCATGCCTCCACATATTGCAATGGGCCTGGCGAGGCCCAATCAGCAACAACAACAGCCGCAGCAGCAACAACAGCCACAGCAGCAACAACAGCCGGCCAATGGAGGGTATTACAGGCCACCAGGAATAGGGTTCTATCATCCTACACCACCACCAGTACCTAGGCAGTGATTTCTCTTGTAACATCAGGCCAAAGCGCCATTGTAGAGGTCAATGGGGATTGTATTTTATGTGCAAAACTGTAATCTCAGCAGCATTTTAGCCTCCTTTTGGAAAACATCAAGAAACTTGTATGTGATATGTAAATTGGCTCAAGAATATTAGGTATGTTGTCTTAGTTAAATGTAGCATTGTAGGACACCGGAAGGCTTCATGGGTACTTAGTACCAACTAGAAAGTAACTATTAACAACCAAATCTTTATCCTACATGCATGTCTATACTGTGTACATAATTATGACTTTTTGAGCGATTTTGGCCACTAAGTCCAGCGATTTCCAGACTAGTATGGCTTGGTGAGTGGGTGCCAACCGGGGATTTGGCTCCGATGCCCCTCGACAACAAAGTGCACGATCTTGTCTTTGATCGTGTTAGTGATTGGTTAAACGAGGTCTGTCAAGGGCCATGACGACTTTTGGAGGGTTTGTCTTCAAGTCCCCATCTGACCGCGAGAAGAGCTTCTTCGACAGCCTGCTAGAAATTGTGTCGTTTGCGTTGTGCTCAACACGCCTCAACTGGAGGCAGCAACACTCTACTTCGCGATTGCACTCGTTCAATGTCTATTGAGGCTCGGTGACCACTATCGTCTCATTGGTTAGTCCTTTGGGGAGTTGTCGCCATCTTTCCTGCCCTTTGGTGCAGAACTCAAGCATATTAGTCTCCAAGTCCGGTACTATATTAAATTGTGCAACTTTTAGGCAAATTGAAGTTTGGAGACTTGTCGATGATGACTTTATTTCGGCTATTGATGGTCCTTGGATAAATATTGTTCGGCGATCAAAAACTAAGATGATGGGAAACAACATACTCTACCCGTCTCATGGCGTATCTGAAAGGAGGAGTCGAACTTTATTAGATATGGTCGATTCATGATGAGTAACATTAATCTCCCAATCTCGTTTTGGGGTCACATTCTAGAAACCGTCGCATTCATTTTGAATAGAGTTCCTACAAAGGCCATGGAAAAAACACCATAACATGCAAAATGGGAAACCAAATTGTCTTTCCTCTAGATTTGGGTTGCGAAACTTATGTGAAATTTGAACTTCAGATAAGTTAGTCAGATAAATGCATCTTTAGAGGATATCTTAAGGAAATTAAAGGAATATTACTTCTATAATGCTGCAGAACAAATTGTTTGTTGCTCATGAATAAGTCCTTTTGTAAAGAGAGTTCATTTCCAAAAAGACCAGTGGGAGAATAATCGAACTTGAAGAACCATGAGACATATAAGATAACATTATACCCGAAGTAGAAACTCAAACAAATAAACAAGAGAATATAGAACCGGAAGTTATAGCACAAGAATCTAGAAGATCTGATAAGACACGTCATGTCCCTATAAAATATGGATTCCTTGTCTCCGACTACAAAGACTTGATGATTGTGGACCAAGACGAGCCAACAATCTATCAGAAGACCGTAAGCGGGTCTGACTCTATAATAAATGGTTAGAGGTGATGAGATCAGAGATATAATCCATATATGACATTCAAGTTTGGAACTTGATTGATGGCTTAAAAACCATTGGATGCAAACAAGTCTTTAAGAAGAAAATTGACATGAATGGTAGCGTGCATACCTACAAAACAAGGCTGGTTGCAAAAGGTTTCACACAAACTCATGGTATTGACTATGGAAAAACATTTTCACCTGTTTTTATGGTTAAATCCATTATCATTCTCCTTCCAATAGCCACATATTACGACTAAGAGATATGTCAAATGGATGTCAAAACCGTGTTCCTTAACGGGAACCTATTCGAGGATGTGTACATGACATAACCTGAGGGTTTTGTCGATCTCGAGAACAATCGAAAGCAGGGGCGAAACCAATAAGGACTTAGGGTGTTCCATGGAACATCCTAAACATCAGAAGAATCGGTGTAATAGTTAAAGGTCTTCGAAAATTTGCCAAACAATTGGGGTTCAAACTTCAAATCACGCTAGGAACACCCAATTTTTTCCCAATGGAACACCCTGTTTGAGCTTTTATTTAGACTTACTAAAAGTCCATTCTCTTTCTTTCTTTATGCACTTGTGCATAACTTTTATTTAGACTTATTAAAAGCCCATTCTCTTTTATTCTTTATGCACTTGTTCAGCCATGCTGTTTGGGCTTTTATTTAGACTTACTAAAGGCCCAATTCTCTTTTATTCTTCGTGCACTTCGTCAGCCCATACCCGCCCACTAGACATGAAACAGTAACAAGTTGCTTCTCTTTTATTGGGTATTTTTGAATACTATTGTATATGAACAGTGTCTTCATATATTACTGTAAAAAAGAATTGTAATTATATTTAATTATATAATAATCATTGATACCGTTGATTTTTTTATATTCAATAATTTTCGTCGGCTACCCCTGAAAAAAAATTATGGTTTCGCCACTGATCGAAAGGCATGCAAGTTTCAAAGATCCATTTATGGATTCAAGCAAACTTCTCGGAGTTGAATCTTTGTTTCAATGAAACAATCAAAGAGTTTACTTCATCAAAAATGAAGATGAATCTTGTGTATATCAGAAGGTTAATGGAATCACAATCATATTCCTAGTCCTGTGTGTTGATGACATACTACTAATTAGAAACATCCATAACTTGCGAAGTGTGAAAACATGACTAGGAAGTTGTTTCTCAATGAAGGATTTAGGCGATGCCATAGGAAATTGTTTCTCAATAAAGGACTTAGGCGATGCCATATATACTAGACATCAAGATCTCTAGAGATAGATTAAAAAGGCTTATTGGTTAGAGCACTTGCATTGATAAGGTGATATCCAAGTTTGGTATGAAAGTCTATAAGAGAGGTCTCTTGCCAATATCCGACGACATTCGTCTTAGCAAGACTCAGTGTCCCACGACATGTGATGAGTGAGACCGTATGACTAAGATCCTATACGCCTCGGTTATTCGATCTATCGTGTACGTAATGTTGTGTACTCGACCGAATGTCTCGTATACATTGAGTGCGACGAGCAGATACTCGACAGACCCGAGTGAATGTCATTGGATGACAGTTAAGGCCATCCTAAAGTACTTGAGAAGGAATAAGAATGTGTTCTTACTGTTTTTCGGTCAAGAAAGGTGAGTTGGTTGTAAAAGGTTACATCAACATAAGCTTCCAAATTGACATTGATGATTTCATATCACAGTCTGGTTATTTGTTTTGTTTTAATCGAGGTACTTTTAGTTGGAGAAGCTCAAAGCAGGATTCCGAAGCTGATTCAACTACAAAATTCAAATACATAGTCACGTCAGAAGTGTCCAATAAGGAATTTTGGATTAAAAGCTTTATCACCAGATCGGGTAGTGCCCATTATATCAGATCCGATGAACTTGTTTTGCGGTAACAGTGGAGCGATAGCGTAAGCCGAGGATCCTAGGGCTCATCAGAAATCCAAACATATACAAAGGCGTTTTCACCTCATTCGAAAATTTGTAAAGAGAGAGGAATCGTCAAGATATGTAAACTGAACACATGATAATGTAGTTGATACTGTAACTAAGGCTCTTACGCAACCTAAGCACGAGGGTCATGTTAGGTCTATTAACATTACTTGTAATACAAATTGGGCCTACTGCAAGTGGCATTATTTGACGTTCTTAATGTCGTGTGGTCTCCTTAGCGTGGCCGGCGAGCATTTGAGGTACCATAACTCTACGCGAGCCGGGGGAAGTTTTCATAGTTTTTGTAGAGTATCAATCTGAGAATAGGGATCGGTCTTCTAATTAGTTAACTAGGTTATTTAGTGTATTTATTCATAGGATCAACATTCCGAACATGTCGGAACTATGTCTAACCATCTGTCGATTTTCCGTAAATAACATTCCACTATTATTATGATAAAAAATCACCCAAAGGTCTGCTGTTAATTTGAGAAGAGTGAAGGGGTGCTTATGAAACAAACAAAAGTTTCCGGGGTCCGAATGAGAATAAGCAAAAAAGTTCCCAACAAAAGAATTGCTGTCTTCTTGGATGGGTTTATCTATTCCAATAACCAAACACGCTAGATTTCGCTAGTGGTCCAAACGGCCCTTGTCGTTGGCACTCCAAAAAACGTACGAAAACGTTGGAACCTCTTTGCCTGTCGAATAGATCCTTCTCTGTTCACAGAGAATCCAGATCTCCGAGGGCCCAACATTGAGATCATTAGAACCCTAGAACCAGAAGCACCGTGTTCATCGATTCATTGCATATACTTATATATCTAATAATACCGTATATATTTTGAATCGAAGTCCTGATCAATCACCAATTCGATCTCTCGCTCAGGCCCGGAGGTTTCTGCATCTTCCGTGCCGATCGAGCTTTTCTTTTTTCCTGAATTGATATTGATATTTGATACATACACGCGTGCCTAGTCAAGGGTTTTTGTGAATCTCGATCCTTTCCCATTTCCGCATTCAAGGTTCGTGCAACTTTCTTTTTTGGAATCAATATACTGTATGTTGGTTGTGTTCTGGGTTTTTAGGGTTGATTGTGAAATGCATGTTCAATCTCGGATGGGTTGTGATTGCAATTGTAATGGCTGTCGTTGTTAGTTGTATCAATTGGGGTGGGAGCTGGTGAATAAATTTTCAATTATGGTCCATCATTTGTTGAGCTAGCATAGGAGACTGGATTTATGACATCAAGGACGCTCTTCCCAGGGGATGTTGGTGGGAGAAGTAGTGAGCATTATCATCATTCCTCTCATGTCCATCGTTTGAATGAACCTCTTCTGGGGAATCATGATCCTGTTTTAGATGATGGTACCCATTCTAAGGTCAGCGCTTTTCCTCAGCTTAAATATCATGTCATGTTGCTACTGTTTCATTTCATTTTTTGGCTGTATCGTAGATGCAGGTACTCAAAGATATCTGGGCTGGACCGAGGACTTGGAGTCTCCATTGGACCTTAATAATTTTGCAATTAGTCATGCAGTGGGCACATTGGATCGGTGTGCTAATTCTTTGCTTCTCTTAGCTTCCAGTAATTCTTATATGCATATTATGATGATCAGAAGAGCTAGTCATTGTAGTAGATTCTACACCTACCTTTGTTAAATCTATAGATTTCTTGATGGTTATTTGCACCAACATTGAATGAATAGTGAACAACGACAAAGGAACCCATGCAAGTTGGTAAAACACTCATAATCTTTGGATGCATCCTAAGCATGTCCTTATACATGATTTGGTTCTCCCAGCTCGATATCTTTTATTATTTCAATATTAATAGGCACTTTCACTTGCATTTGATGCTATATTATAAGGTTTATACCATTTTGGCTGAATTAATTGTAGATAGAGTTTTGCCTACATTTGTTTGAAGATGAGTGATGAGTTTACCTTTACATTGTAGTACATGCTGTCCTTGGATCAGGATATGCTGTTGGGCAGTTTTTATTCTTTCCATCCTCCATCTCTAATGGATCATCTAAAAAGATGATTTTACCTCCTTTGACTCCTCTACAGGTACATCTACTGATAACTCATTTTAAATGGTTGATGACTTGGCTAAAATAATGTAGATTTTTTTGCACTTCTTGAACATGTATGCTATATTGCCATGTATACATAAGCATTAAAGCTTGACTGCTTAGTATTTGCAAATACTTAAATGAGACTTATTTTGCAATGGAGGGAGTATATTTTTTCTTGCTTAATGTATCTTATGATTCAGCAGGTTTGCTTCTGCTGTTCTGACTTATCTTCTAGCATGTGGTCTTTGTTATTGTTCTTATTCCGGCCTCTTTGTTTCTTTTTTTGTTCTTACAGATGACAGTTTTTTCACCCACTGTATAATGCTGTAAGTTGGTGTATTTGCAGGCAGAAAGACTTAGAGCCCTAAAGCAAAGGCTGCAGACCCCCTTTAATAGTTCTCTTGTGGAGCATCAGGTAAGTTTAATGCTCGTATAGACCTGTCTGATATTTGTTTTAACTTTTTCTTTATGTCATTTGTTTCATGTTCTTTGAGTCCTTCAATGGACATGTACTCTAAAGAGAAAACATGAATGATGTGTAAAAATAGGCAGGAAATGAACCTCTGTTGAAGAGTTTTATTATTCTGTTCTATGGTGCTCAGTTGAGGTTTTAATGTAAGGAATTCCATCATAAAAGAAATGTTGGCCACAGCTCCTTGCGGAGGAAATTTCTATTTGATATGATATGTGTCTTCTGTCAAATTTCTACCCTAGTTTATGTTGTACCCTTGTTCATGTATTTTCCATTTCACAACTCCGTGTTGCATGGACAATACATGACCTGATTTACTTATTTATATATATTTTTAATAATGTATCATTGCTCTTGTGACATGGATCATTATTTAATATGGACTCATCACTCATGTCCTCTTATTATGTTCTGCCATCTCGGGACTATTACACATATTAAGCAGGGAGTTAAAATTCTGATGAAGCTTTTGACTTTTGTGAGCTCAGGATGCTCTTAGGAAATTATGGAGATTAGCTTATCCTGATAGGAAACTCCCATCTCTCAAAACAGAACTATGGAAAGAGATGGGTTGGCAAGGCAAAGACCCTTCTACAGATTTTAGGTATGTGATGGTTTTACATGAAATTGTTTTCCCCACTGAGCTCAATGTTCAGACTCTTATACCGTCAATATGTGTTAATGTGGGTTTTTTTTGACGTAATTGAAGGGGTGGAGGTTTTGCATCACTGGAGAACCTTATATATTTTGCAACAAAGTATCCGGTTTGTTTTTTCTTTTTTCTCTTTAAATTGTTTGCCTTGTATAACATTTATCTATTCTCATTGTAAATGATAAATTATCAGTGCCTCACATTACATTTCATGTTTTCGCAATTTGTTCCATCCTGTCATCCTAGTGAGTAAAAAATCATTTGTCAAGTTGAACCGTAATAATCTCTTACATCCTTTCCCTACTCATCTCAAAGTCTTCATCTCCTCTTTAGTACTCATTTAACATAAATTTTCCCCATCACATGCTTGGTTTTGTTTTATGTAATACCCAAATGTGCTGGTCTTCCATATTTATCCATCAATATGATGATTTGGGCTTTCTTCAACAGGAGTCGTTCCAGCGGTTGTTGCACAAAAAAGACGGAGTCAGAGCTGAGTGGGAATATCCCTTTGCTGTATCTGGGATCAACATTTCTTTTATGTTGGTTCAAATGCTAGATCTTCAATCAGGTAACAGGATCACAAATTCTGAAATGACCGTTATCTCTCCCTTGTAATCCAATACCTTATTGCAGATAAGACACTATCTTCAGCGGGGGTCAAGTTTTTGAGCCTCCTCAAGGAAGATGACATGGCATTTGACAACCTGTACTGTGTAGCCTTTCAAATGATGGACGCCCAATGGCTTGCCCAGCACGCAACCTACATGCAATTCAGTGTAACCTTGTTAACCTCAATTTTGCTCATTGGGTTTCATTTTATGATCTCTATTTGGATTGTGTGGCTTCGTTCTTTTTCAGGACGTTTTGAAGTCTACCAGAAACGAGTTGGAACGAGAGCTTAAACTACAAGGTATCTCTACCATCAGAGACTTACCTGCATACAAGCTGCTGAAAAAATGATTGGACATTACTTCTCTATTAACACTAGTGTTTCTTTTTTTATTCTTGCTAACTTTCTGAATGTTTATTTCTTTTAACCCCAAGTTTTTATACCTAACGTGCATCTTACCAGCTGGGTATTGATGCACTAGATATTCTGTTATAATGAAAGCCAAGTTTTGGCACCAAGTCTCTTTATATTCTGTTCATCCACATTTTGGCTCGTAATTTTGGTTTGTGGGCGTTGACCACAACACCCTATTGCTTTCCTTCCATTCGAAACCCGCACACTGCACAACCAAATCCATATTCTGGTGATAAAAGCCAGAATCAACTGGGTCCATAACTTTGCCTTCTTCAAGATCTAACTGTTTCCACGAAAACGGGAAAATAGCGGGAACTAGACGCAACTCTAACCCTGACGACAAGGTTTGAAACCTTATACCACCAACCTCTAGCATCACTTTAATTCTCTTCTGTTCCAAGCAAATCCAATAAACATTTATTTTCATTATAATACCCTAGCCTGTTTTTTTTTTGCATTGTAATACTATGACAAACATTTATTTTCGGTTTGGTATCTAACCTTAACTTTCTGTCCAAAACAGATAAAAAGTCCATAACATCCCTAACTAACAATCAAATTTTCAAAATCATGCCATTAGGTCTTTAGATATCAAATTTTCAAATTTTCAAATCCAGTAGTGACCACTGTAAAAAGTCACATTGCATCACAAAACTTATCAAAAGTTTACGTCACTCGACCGTCCTTCCTTGACTCGAGTTTTCAGTAGAAGCGTCGCTAGGCCTCACAAACCTATTTAAGCGTTCCGATGCTCGATTCACCTATAATAAATGAAAAGTAATCAATAGTAAGAATCTGGTTTCCATTGTTGAGACTCATGTCTTGTTTGTTTTTTACCTGTTCCTCCCAGTCCGTTCTTGATGTAATGTAGCCAAGCACACTGGACTGAACTACAACTCCAAGTAACATCCCAAGCCATATACCCTACAAAGCAAGCCAAATCTTTTTAGCAACTGCATTTTTATAGACAGCATTCTTCAACTATAAATGTCAAAACTCGATCCATTTAAAACCTTAAATCTGATAGATGACATGAATATATTCACATTTTAGATGTGAAAGTCCGATCTAAAGTTACCTTCACTTCCCAACCAGCTACATATCCAAGAACGACTCCAACTGGAATTCCAATTACATAATACGAACAAATGTTGACATACGCGACCATACCTTGTCGACCAGCACCAACAGCAACTCCTGAAACATACAATGTAAGAGCTTCAACAAGAAAAATCAAGAAACAACTGAATCTATCATACGCAGAAACAGAACGAAGCCCACAACATAGTACTAATCCAGACAGACAGAAACCCGATTCAAGACATATTTAACAGATCCCTATAGAGTCTCATACCTGATAGTACTGGTTGGACACTGTTGAGTAGAATCGAAAAGGCTAGCAAGACAGAGAGGCTTTAGACAGATTCCACAACTTCTGTGTCACTTGTAAACAAGTAACCAATGCTATGGCCAAACACTAAGCATAGAACCCAAAAGATCACTCCCATGCAAACTGAGGTACTCAAGATTACTTTAACTGAGAACTTTGCAGCCTTAGCATTTCCTCTCCCCAGTTCATTCGAAACCCGCACGCTGCACAAGAAAATTCGTAAACCACGAACCATCGATTCAGAAAAATCAATCGAGCTTCACAGTTAAAAGCCATACCTAGCAGAGGCCAGGAAGCCTAGACACAACATAAACTCCCAAGCTGAGATATTGAGACTGCAAAACAAAACCTTTACAAATCAGAACATTAACAAAAGTCGGAGAAAAAGAAGAAGAAGTTCAGTTTAGCCTCACCAGATAGAGAATGCAGAGATTGCAACAGAAGCGTTTGTCATGTATCCAGCCAATAACACCAATACAGCATTGTACCATAGCTCTAAGCTGCACACAACAAAACAATTGGGTATGAGAAGAACAAGAACGCGACTCAACAAGTATCAATGACTTACCAAAGCATCACACCTGAAGCTAAAGAGAGCTTCACTACAGGAACCAAGTCAGTGAAAGCTTCTAAGGTGAATCCCTTCCACGTATCCTCGCACCAGCCACCTAAGAGGTAAACAAACTCTCCAATTACAACCAACCACATAGATATAATCATCGCGCTCATGGCACCAGGAATCCCCCAATCAAGCTCGATCACGAAGAGCCACGACAATAACACATGGATCACAAATGAGACAGCAGAGAGCCATCCTATGATCATGTTCTTGAGCTGTGCTTGTAAGAACTTCTGGATGGTTAAGCTAAAGACGAAGGAGTAGAGGATGGGAATGAACCATAGAGAGATAATTCCCGCGGCTTCTGCTATAGATTCTTCCTCCCCCAGTAGCTTGAAGATGTATCCTCCGAAGACAAAGACCGGAACCAAGGCTGTTGCAGTTGTGAGGTTGATGATCCATGATCTTTGCAAGTAGACACCCAACATATGGTGTTGTTTTGCACCAAAAGCTTGTCCACACATGGTTTCTGTAGCACTTGACATGCCCAACTGCAAGAAGATCAACTCAAGGCATATTCACACATGGTTACCGAAAGTTACCCTTATGTATTGGTCATGTGCAGAAAACTACCCTTGCTATGGTAACTGTGTGGACTAAATTTAGGCCAAATTTTCAACACTTTTGCCTTATTGTTCAATTCTTAAAACATGTAAATGATATGTGACCAAAAGATAGTCTATCTTATTGGTCATTTATAACCTTAGGGTAGTTTTCCGCACGTGATCAATACATATGGGTGACTTTTGACAATTAACCCTTGAAAATAAGGAAGAGATGTGAACTTACAAAGATGCCATTGGCAAATCTGACACCGATGACTTGAACAAGAGCATAACCAGCAAGCTCGAGCTGACTAATGTTGCCAATAAAAGCTTGAGTGACTACAAAAATACCAAAAGATGTGACTTTGGCAAGCATGGAAGGAAATGTAATCCTCCATATCTTCTTCTGCTCCTCCCATATCCTCTTCTTCACGTCACTGCTTCTCGAACCCGGGTTCGATTCCCCAAGCAGAAGCCTCTCCTCCATATCCCCTCTTCTGTGTTTCAGTTCTTGATGGTTTATTTAAGAGATTACAAGGGGTTTGATACTTGCTTTTCAGAGGCTCATTATAACAAGTCAAAGGTGGATTTGTTGAAGATTAGGTATGATTGGAAGAGAAATTGGTTTGGTTAGTTGGAAGTAACTGTAGCAAGTGCAACCTTAATCACCACTAGAAATCATAAGTAATAGAGAGAAAAATGGAAGCTTGATTGATGGTGAAGAATACAGAAACGACATTAGAGTGATGTGCGTTCTTTTTGCTATTTACTCCTAATCTTTACCACCCTATATTATATCACTGCACCAGATTTTTATTTGACCGACTTTTTTTAGATCAACAAATGAAGTGTATTAAACCCATCCCTTTGAAGTAAAAGAGAAGGATAAAGAGATCTCTCCCAGAGAATCTACAAACAAAAGGCATTTCAATGATGGAATCTCTAACAAACAAACTTGACCCCTAACAATGAGTCTAACGGATTCTATATGAAACAAATATAAAAAGACATCTTACAATGGGTCTAACAGGCCGATTTAATAAATAAAGTAGTGACACCTAACAATGGATCCCTTCATTTGGCCGACTTATAATAATGTATATGTCTAAGATAAGATAGTAACATGTGTGACACTATAAGTTATCGTCGCACAAGATTTAACTACTACGACGAAATATAATATCATCGCTCATGTAACGATCATCATCAACATTGACCTTTTCAGTCGTTTAGGATGGAATTTCTGCGACAGAAGTACAATTGGTCGCAGAAGAAAGTAACTACTACGACGAACATGTATGTCGTCGTAGAAGAATGTCACTAGTGTGAAATATAATCTCGTCGCAGAAGAATGTAACTTCTGTGACCGAATACAATTTCGTCCCAAAAGAATATAGCTATAACGACCACATGGTTATTTCGTTGAACTAATTGGTCTACTTCATCTAACACACCAACTCGTTTTTTGGCCATAAATTTCTCGTACCAATATCTTTCTCCCCTAACACATTCTTTCTTTTGTTCTAATAATAGATCACTTATATAAAGGGCATGGTATTATGTTAGCATGACGAATATGAGAGTATCACAGGGAACACTACGCCAGCCTTTCGCATCTGCGACACACTAATACCGTCACAGATGTTAGCTATGGCGTCGCAGAAGT
>JAYMTN010001395.1:0-12946 GCA_036897425.1 Erodium trifolium
TCCTGAAAATTGGGAGGGTTACTTGGAAGGAAGGGCTCGATTGGTTTCAAGCTTCGTGGACCAAACCAATTGAAAGGGAATTTGGGGGCTTTGCCGGAATGGATAGCAAATCATCTGTACTATCTCAAAAAATTTGTTGAATGGAAATTTGGCTCATATTATTAGGAGACGACGCACATGTTCTAGGTTGGTGCATAGGATGTCTACAAAAGAGTTGGCAACAATATCAACACAAACTATAATGACAAAGAATCATAATCAACTAAATTCTATTATTTTACTTGTTGCTGAGGGTACTGGTTTTGCAGTTGTTAATTCAATTTTGATTATATTCTTCCAATACCATCTCAGCAAAGAAAATGTTCAACTGTTGATCCTAAAGCTTTACAAGCTATTGGTTAGTACCACCATGACCAATGGAAGTAGAGAACATGGACTAAATATTAGAGTTCTGGAATTTGTTGTCGTAGAGAACTTGATTGATAAAGCTGAAAAGGTTTTACAAGATACGAAGGCTAAAGGGTGTAGACCTAGCAATATAAATTACAATTCATTTATATATGCTAATGGAAGAAGTGGTTTATTGGGTGAAGCACTGAAGGCTAAAACAAAAATGGTGTTCAATGCATTGATTAAGGTGTATGGGAATAGGGGGATATAAAGAAATGATGCGGGTTTTTGAAGAGATTAAGCGCTATATTTACACTCCAAATATTTTTCGTTGGTTCACAATATTGGACGTGTTTGGGCAGAACTTAATGCACACAAAAGTTTAAGGTGTATTCAAGGAAATGAAGTAGGCATGGTTTACACCAGAGAAAGATAATTTCAATATATTGATCAGTGCCTACACCGCCATGGATGTTTCAACTAGGCCATGGGTGTGTATAAGAGAATGCTTGAAGCCAAGGTTACTCCATACTTCTCCACCTACAATTTTGTTTTAGTGGCATTGGCTCAGGAAGGGCACTCGGAATAATCAGAGTAATTGATTGTTGAGATGAAAGATGGTAGGTGCAAATCGAATGAGCTAGCATACTCTTCTTTGCTCCATGCTCATGCAATGGCGATGACATTGAGAGGATGCATGCTCTTGTAGAGGAAATTTACATTGTATTGGGCAAGAGGCATATGTTTGAGAGAGAAAATGTGATTCTTGAGTACAAGAATCATTTGAAAAAGAGAGTATTGTTACGAGTCGTTTTGTATTTATTTCAATTCATGCTCATTTGGCTGAATTATCCATTCGTTGTTGAAGTTATTTAGTGGGCCTTATTAGGGCCAGCTTAGGCCCATCCTAACTATTACTATACATCTTCCTTGTTGTTTCCATTGTCTACAAAGGACATCTCTTTGAATGGAAAAGCAAGCTTAGACTTCATTTAACAAAATATCTCTCTCTCACTCTCTTCTCCGTCTCTCCCTGTTCTATTATCTTTCTATTCAACACTTTTCATTCACAAGAACCCTAATTCCTACTCTTTTCTCCATCACTTTATGTTGGATTGTATCATGTTTTCGATTCCCTATCAAACATGCATCACACAGTTGTTTCGGCTGGGCAATTCTTAGCAGCCCTTCCACCAATTTTTCTTTTGACATTTTCTCTAGAGTCTTAAAGCTAATGGTGTCCACATCTAGCATGTTAGAGCCAGTGCTCAGCCTCTATCATTGTCAAAAGATTCATTAATGCAGTGCACTTCATTCGTAGGGCGTATAATCGATTATGTGATTTCTTGACATTGAGCACTCTTGTCTCCACCTCAGTTCTGCAACCATTTTCATCAATTTGATCCAAACTTATTATGTTATTTTTAGGCTTTGGAATGAGATACACATCTGATAAAGCTTGATTTTATTCATTTTAGCCTTCGAACAGGATTAGACCTCACCCTTTAATTTTCATAATCGAGCCATCCCCAAACTTGACTGATCCTTGAGTTTTCTTATCAAGGAAAGAAAACACTTCTTCTCTCCCAATCATATAGTTGATGGCGCCTGTATCTAAATATTAGGCATCGTTCCCTTGCTTACTTCGTTCTTTCATCATAGGATTCACCTTTTCCTCATTCAGCGTGACGAGTTCCTCATTTCTTTTACTCACCAATGCCATGAACAATGCGGGTTAATCATCATCAACCTGCTCATCATAGTTCACTTCATCTCTTCTTGCCTTCTTGCACTCAGATGCATAGTGCCCAAACTTATCACAAGTGTAACATTTCACTTTGCTTAATTTTCCTCTTGGTTCGAGAGATGAGGTGTGCCACGATTGTCCTCTGCCTCTCCCTCCTAATGGGCTCTCTCGTCGTCCTTGACCCTTTGGTGGACTGTCTCCCATTCTATTTGAGCTTTCACCAATTATGTCGTTCTTTGACATTGATTTCCACGGACCTTTTGTGAGTTATAGTTGCCTACTTCCTTGCTCTTGCTTCCTCCGCCTTCGGTCTGTCAATTGCCTCTACCACAGACATTTTCTACCTCCCCATTGTTGATTTGTTCCAACAATTGATAGGAATTTGTCAAGAACAGATCTAAAGATCTTCTCTACCACTTGTGAGTCTGGTAGCTTGCAATCAAGTGAACACAATTTATTTACAAGATTAGTCAATTTCATATGAAAACTGTTAGTTGTTTCGGATTCATCCATTACTAACCTGTTAAAATAATGTTTAAACACTTAATGTTGGCTTTTTTCACCTTTTTCTCACCTATGTGCTTAGCTGCTAATGCTTCCTTGGCTTTATTGGTTCTCTTTGCATGAGTAAGAGACATCAAGGTTATCTCTGGAACATATTGAGTGATTACTGCAAGAGCTCCTTGATCTCTTTTTTCACTTACAACTTATGTTCCTTCGATCGTTCCCCATAGTCCTAGTGCCTTCATCGTTGCAATCATTTTGTAAGTCGATATCTCGTAGTTGTTCTTAGATAGCGTGGGATATGAGAGTCCCAAACCTCCTCTTGATTGCTTCGTGGATCCCGAATCTCCAGCTGCAATCTTCTTCGGATTGTCCTCAAACATGGCAAGGTTCCAGGTGAGGCTCTGATACCAAATGTAAACTCAAGATGTAGAGAAAAGGAACACATAGAAGTATTAAAAACCCGATATTTTGATAAGGGTTTGAACTGTTTATTTGTAGCAGAAAAGAAATAAAACAAAAACAAAGATTTGTGCCTACAAAACTGGCAACAAATCATACTAGCTCAAGACTTATTCAATAACAGACAAACAAGTAAAAGGTTAAAGATTAAGAGTTCTTTCTAACAAAGAGATTGATGGTGGTTCGTGAGACCCTTAGTCAGCTATGTCGTGGACGAAGACCTAGTTTAGCAAGAAACAACTTCAAGAAAATCTAAATTCGACGAGTACTTCCTATCTCGATGTCTTCTGGACGTGCCTCATAATCAGATTTGGATTCTTAAGCGTATTCTCGACAATCCTTGCATCTATAACAACCATAGTAGTTCTTGGCAACTCCAGTGATTTCTTTTTTTTTATCAGAAAAAAAACGATTTTATTCCACTCATCAAGTAATACATATTACAAATTGAGTAGAAGAAGAGAATGAAGACTGCTAAGAAGCAGGAAAGAAACAAGCCCAAAGACAAGGGCCCCGGCCCACAAACAAGAGTCGGCCCAAAAAGAGAAAACGGCCCGAATCCACCGGTTGTGAGAGACTTCGAGATGCCTCGGGACCATACGTTTGCGTGCACCTCGGGACCGTGCGAGAGCAACCGAACGCGCGTAGGACTTCACCGGGACACTCACGCCCACACCACCGTCGGCTCATCGGAGCAAAACAGGTCGGAAACGCGCCACCAGAAGGTCTAGAGGGAGCCACAAGGCAGGAGTTGTCGGGGGCCAGCACCCGAATGAGACCGACAAGAAGAGGACCAGCGGAGGGAAGATTCCAACGAGCAGCTACAACGGGACGAGAGTGGCGGAGGAACGACGGCCCGAGGCGGAGGAGAATCCAGAGAAAGCCGACGCCATAGAGAGACCGGGCAAGAGACCATCTTCACGCGCACAACAAAGCAAAGCTTCGCCGGAAGACCCAGCGAACTCCGAGCGAGAGAAGGCGGCGTGGAGTAGGCCGGAGCAAGAGACGAGGCCAGCAGAGGAGGTTGAAGCAGAAGATCCACAGCCAGGGAGCTGCGGCGAGAACAGATCTCGGCCCAAGGCAAATGAAATCGAGAGCCAGAGAGACGGCGGAGCGAGGAGAAGCTCAAGCGGCCAGATCTTGGAGTAGATCAGAGAAGCAGAGCCAGATGAAGCCGAAGAAGGATGGACCTGAGGAACGGGCTGAGGAGTCCAGTAGAGGAGAGCCTGACCCAGCACCAGAGAGCAGAGAAGATAGAGCACAGCGGAGACGCAACAACGCCACAACAACGACCACCACAACCCAAAGAGGTACCACGCCAACCAATGCCTAGAGAGCCCAAGGGCAGAATTAGAGGAAAGATCTCCAGGAAGGAGGCGACGAGTTGGCGGGGACGATAAGGGTGAGAGGTCATCGGAGAGGGGGGGTCGGAGAAGACGGGTCGAAGAAGCACAGTAGGAGAGACCACCGAAGCTCGGGCAAAAGCTACATGCAAGGGAAGGGGGGAGAGGGCAAGGAGAGGGGCACGAGGAGGCCCGCGATCTCCAAGGGTAGGAGACTGTCAGCGACGGCGAAGGGAGAAGAAGGCCAAGGATTGCGGGGTTTTTTTTCAGAGGAATAAAAAAATGTTGTCAAGCCTCTTTCATATTTAATCTTGGAAGAAAATTATCTGTGTTCTGGACTAACTCCGGTGATTTCGAGTCTCTGCTATACCCATGCTTGCCCTTACCTCTGATCGAAATCATTGGCCTGAGATAAGCTGAAACAAAGACGACAATGCACGAACTAACACACACTGGTACAATGGGCTAGCATCATTTTTTTACCAGTTTCTGAATCTTTTTGATGTAAAGGAAAATTCTCAGGATAACATCCTTTTTATTATATAGTTTTTTAAATATCATCTTGAGACCTAAAATCAAGTTTTCTCCCCAAAACATTGAGATTTTAAAAAAACTTCAAAATTAATCTTTAATCATGTGAACGGATCTTAACTTAGGACTGCTTTAACATATCTCGTCACGCTACCTTCATCCACAAGGCAACGGATATTTCTATTCGTTACCAATAAGTGGAAACGGCACGTTGGTAATGACTGAGGAGCATGTACAAGTCACGTGCTTCGTTAAGGATCATTTTCTGTCCTTTGTCTAAGATTTGGTATTTTGCATTTCTCTAGAATAGAGTTAGCTCTAGACAGGTTCATACTAATCCTTCTTCAGAGCGATACCAGTCTCTCTATGTATCGATTGTTCTATCATTTCTGTTTCCAAATACAACTCTGTTGTAACATCAAAGCATATGTTTTTGAAATTATCTCAACTTCTTTTCAAAGTGAGGTAGAGGCTGATTACAATGGATCAGGTCCGTTACACCCGAGTACAACTTTCCCCCATGTGGTATCGCTGCCTCATCATGAAAACACAGGGAAATAGAAACGAAAATAATACTTCAATAATAATCGATATTATACCTTATATTGGATCTCTCTTGAAATACAATACCACATCAACAGTTGTATTACCCTGGTTTCCAACCTTACCTCTACATTACAGATGTTCCCCTAAATTAGTAGAGCCTTGGTCTATTACCTGAGAACTTAAGCAGCCACAGCACAGAACCTCCTCATAGACAAGCTTTGGGAAGATATTCCTGTATACAAATCATTACGATTTCGGAAAAGCCAGAACGTTAGAGCCGCCTAAATTATTCTTTTGCATAACCAATGTAAGGATGACTGATTCAACGTAAATGAGTGATGGAATGTCTGTTCATGGGAAAGTAAACATGAGGTGTGACATGGTTTCCCATGGTTAGTTTGTGAAAACTAGATCTCTAACAAGAGAATAGCCATTAAAGTAAAGGGAAAACCTTAAATACGCACCTTCGAACAACATTTTTTAGCAGATACTAACTATAAAAGTCATCTGTTCACAAATACACACCTTCAAACTACCTTTATTGACAATAAACAACGACTCTACCGTAAAATCTAATCCTTTCCGCGGCTTTTGCAAAAAAACTAAGGGTCACCTTTGCTCAAAAACTACGCCCCTAAAAACAAAGGTGACCTTTAGTCTTTGCAAAAACGACGTCTGCTTATATAAAATAAAGGTAGTGTGACGGTGTGGTTTTGTGAAAGAATGACCTTTATAGTTAGTTTCTCTCTTACAAAAAGGTCATTCGATGATGCGCATTTGAAGTGACCCCTTCAAATAAGGGGTACTACAGCAAGATGCCTATATGAATATGAACACTGCTTGACAAATGGAATGCTGACTAATCGATTTAGAAAATAAACAGAAAAGGGAATGAAAATGGCAATGAACCGATCCCGGATTCTGTATGTCCAAGTAACTCGTGCCGTGTAATGAGATTCATATCACTTCCTCATGATATGGCAATATGATGTTCAAATAATCATACCTAATGTACCGAAGTTATATGAGGTGAAATGGGTGAAATGGCATACATCCAACAGACCCATGCACGAAACGAAATATGATGCCCTAATTAAGTAGTCTAGGCATTAACATGTTGCTGACACATGCATGTCTCGAAATAAGTTAGTACAAGTGTAACACGCCCAAATGGTATGTTGATGATCAATAACACATGAGAAGAGATGCCAAATGCTAATGACTTGATGAAATGGATGCATGTAACAGCTGCAAGATGCATCCTATGATGTAGTATTTGGCAGGATCATAAAGAACAAAATACACCCCTTCAAGCTACTGGTAGGCCATGGACGGTGGAGCTCCATTGGTAGCAGGAGCAGCACCTGCGTAGCTGCCGTCCTTCCTTCTGCCAAATGGGTTCTTCGAATATGTATTCAAATGTTAAGAAGAAAACAATTCAAGTTGGCAAGCAATGAAAAGATTACATATTGGTATTGACTGTCAGAACAATTTTTTAAAAAGAACAAAAAATGGATGTTTCCCATGAAAAATAAAAAAACCACAGTGAAAAATCATCTAAAACTTTACAAGGTGGCATAGAAGAGAAAATAAGCATAATGCATAAATGATCACTTTGACTCAGAGTCACATCTAAACTACATAAAAGAAGCCATAAAACTTGAAAATAAAAAGAAGGGTAGATCCCATCTTGAGTTTTGACCGATTTCCACTGGTAAGTGAATCGATCGAAATTCAGTTAAAAGTTAGTGAACTAGTTTTCATATACGATTCTAAAATGTATATAATAATTTGTACTCCAAAATCTGTGCACAGCACGAATACAATTCAATTTCACATAACAAGAACTAAATACATTTGAAACTATCTTATTTTACCAAACTACTGCTAGTTTTTGTCTTCAATATATGTATTATACATTTATTTACTTAATACAAAACACATTTTACTGATATCTCCGCGATAAGTTAAAAATCCTTAATCGTCACCTAGCCGAGTTTTGAACGTTAACAAGTTTTAGAACCTTGACTTCGGCATGATAAATTCTCAGATATGCCTAACACTGACTCAGGGCATTATTGGCCACCTAAGTGGTCTATTAAAATTACCCGACAAACATTATAGATTACTTCAAGATTCATCCTAGCAGTCCCGAAGAATAACATCATATGGTTGAACAAAAAATATACAAACAAGACAATTAAGGCATCAAATGCAAGGTAAACACTAAAAGGATATTGTATCCGCATGCCAACAGAACCAGAACTGGGGATAACAGCTCCCTGCAAACTATGGTGAACATTGGAAGCACTGTGCAAATCCTACATGAATCATAATGCAAACACAGCAGAAGTTTAGAAATAAGACCAGAATATAATTCGGAAAAAAATACTAGAGAACATATATTCTGATACACAATAAATAATAATAACTTACTT
Source organism: Erodium trifolium (assembly GCA_036897425.1). Classification (NCBI taxonomy): domain Eukaryota; kingdom Viridiplantae; phylum Streptophyta; class Magnoliopsida; order Geraniales; family Geraniaceae; genus Erodium; species Erodium trifolium. The sequence continues at coordinate 7,962 of JAYMTN010001395.1, forward strand.
CAAACTCAATGAAACAAACTGTATGTCTTTCTTGCCTCAAGATTTTCATTTGCCTGAAGCCAGGTTGTCTGCATAATGGAGAAGTTTGATATTATGAATATCTGCTTGGTAGGCATCTTGTCTAGTGATATATAAACAATACAGACAATAATATAACTAGGGATGAGATATTCATACACAGTGAAAAGGCCCCTCAACTCCTCTTCATTTATGTTTTCTCCAAGATTGCCAATAAATAGGGTATTGCATGGAGGGTTGTCTTTTGTGTTCTACGAGGATAAGAAATTTGAAAATATTAAGTATTGATATCTACTACATTGAACACATGAATAGTCCATACTTAGAAGATACGATTTAGAAGGAAATGCAGAAAATATCAACATATGTAAATAGGTTTGATTATTTGAGTAGTTCCTTAACTGCCATATCAATAATGTAGGTATACAAAAATAAACAAGGCCGCTGAAAAAATAAACACACACTCTAATAAGCAGTTATTAGGTTTACTTGCACAGATTATCAGCAGAATCGTCCATGTGTGCTACCAAACAACAACAAAAACCATGAACTTCAACCTAAAGGTTTAACAAGGATGCAAACTGTTGTCCAACCACCCGCATCTATGAACACATACACACAATAAAAACACAAAGGGGAATGAAGAAGATAAGCCATTACCTGAACAGGTACATAGCTGCTAGGTGCTGCCACGGCAGCCGGGGTAGACATTTGTACAGGAGGAACCGGGTAACCACCATATGGGTCAAATGGAGGATGGGGAGGCGCCATATATCTAGCAGGCAAAATCAAACAATGCTTAGAAAATATATGTATAAATATATATATATATTAAGAATAGCACATGTAGATGAAACTAAATGCTTCACTGAGCCTTGCACGCCTTACCCATGTGGTGCCCAAACAGGTGGAGGAGGGTGAAAAGGTGATGGACTTGCATAACCAGTGTGGGTATAGTCACCACCAGTTCGTAATCGTTTGCTATGATCATAAGTACTTGAATCGGCAACTATTCCTACAGATAAACTAACACTGTTAGCATACTTCACAAACAAGTTGTATAGAAGTCAAGTCGGGATCAGTATAAGTCTCACAGATACCTCTTTTGACAAAAAGATTTTTCTTGGCCATCTCTGTGTGCAAAACTGCATTCGACTCGGAATCAAAAATCATATCCTAAAAGCAGAAGTACATACTTTAACAATTCAGTAACACTGAAAGAAGTGAAAAGTAAGCAAAAACAAAATCCACTGCAATCAGCAGATCAACCTGAAGAGCATCTTTGGCAGCAAGAGCCAGTGGAGGAGTAGAGAAGAGAGCAAAACCCATCGGCTTCTCTCCTTTCACGTTCACTTGGGAGGCCTCGTATCCAGGTAACCATCTCAACAGATTCTGAAGCTCCCTCTCCTTCACGTCCTCAGGAAGACCAGTTATGAAGATCGTCCGAACCTAAATTACACAAAATTATCATCTTCTCAGAACGTCAGATTATCTTACTGACAAAATATCACATAAACTGATTCGGATACGCCTACATTACACAAAATTATCATCTCCTCGGATCCTCAGATTATCTTACTGAATAAATATCACATTAACTGATTCCGATACGCCTAAATTACGAATATTATATCAAACCGATCAGCAAACAAGGACGGATTCGAATTCCGATTCAAAATGATTTGCAAAATTGATGTAAGCGAGATCGCAGGAAGTACCTCGTCGCCTGGAAGACGATTACCGTTGTCGACGAGGAGGTGCGGAGGAGTAACCGCGGCGGCGGGAGGAGGAGGCGGAGCAGCCGGACCAGACGGCCATTGCTGGTGGTGGTACGGATGCATTCCAGCACCTGCCATGGTTCTATTAGCTTCTTCTTCACAGAACCTAAACCCTAACACGAGAAGAGGCACTGAATTAAAAAATGCTCAACAGTGGATTTGGTCCTAATTTGACGCGTACTCCCGTACTCTTGATTAATTACAGGTGGATCCTCCCGATTATGTTTTATCTGCATATTACTCCTCAAATGTGGTATTTATGTTTTTCACCGCATATTAAAACGAATGTCAGTCTGGCCCTATCTGTCTCTCAGTCTCTCTGGCTCACTCTGGGAAATGTTGTAATTAGTTTTAAAAATCGTAGGCATTAGTCGGGTGGTTAGATCTTTTGAGAATTAATCGGGGACTAAACGAGAATTAATCGGGATTTAATCAAATTAATTGAAAATTAATCGGATCGGCCAACAAGGAAATGGGGCCTAAGCGGGGCCTGGTCGGATTTTTTAGAACACTGGTAAATACTCTTGTTTTTTTACCGGTCTAAGAGCATATCCAGTCGCAGGTGGATAGGTGTTGGCGGAGTCGAAACGTCGGCGGAAAGGAGCAAAACGCCAGTGGATCGCTGGCGAATAAACGGTGGCGGATACCAGTGTCGTTAAGCTTACTGACGGCTGCATCTGCCGGCGGATTAAAAAAAAAAATCTCTTAACCTATCAAATTATTATTTTGTTCTCTCCTCGTAATCACGGAAAATTTGTTGCAACATCCCCTCTTATTGCTCCACCATACATAACACCCACTACAAATGCAACACAAACGCATTGGTACCATTCAATAAAGCTTTGCTTCTGAACTCAGAAATCCCCTACAACAACAAGCCAAGTACATCACAAGTTACGACACTCCACAGCTGCAACGACAACAATGAAACACTGAAAATATCATCACTGACTCTGAGATACATCTCAACATTTTCACCATAATGGCAGCAGGGTGACAGACTCCAAGGCCTTTTTTATTTCTCGATACAACACAACATATCTTAGGATTGTCGGCTATAGGTTGAGGAACACAAACTCCTCAATGGCTGAAACATCCCCAATGCTCTTGAGGCTCTCCTTGTTCGGTTCCTCATCGACCCCTATGGCCATGATGGCTTGTTTCCTCTTCGCGGTCCTTCCCACGCTCATGAAGCTCACGTTCACGTTGTTCTCGGCCAGTATGTTCCCTACCTTTCCGATCATTCCCGGTTGGTCCACCTGCCTGCAGAGGATGAGGTTCCCTTCCAGGCTCACGTCTACCGCGAAGGACCCCACCACAGTCAGGTGAGGCTTCCCGTACTTGACCCTCCCCTCGATGCTCACCTCTCCGCTCTCTGAAACTGCACTTGCGAACTTGCAGTCCACGTCCGCTATCTTGACTTGGATCGATTGGATGGGTAGCTCAGGGGAGGCGTCCACAGCTATGCGCTCTTCCCTGATGCGGAGGCCCTTCTGTTTTGCTATGTAGTCTGCATTGACCAGGTTGATGTGTGAGTCCGAGATAGGCTCGATGATGCCTTTGGTGATCATAGCTCGGAGAAGCCTCGTGTCCAAGTCGTCTGGGTCTCTAGCTGACCCGTATACTACCTTCACTGATTTGATTCCTTTCCCTCCGGCAACCAGTTGTACTGCTAACCTGCCAAGCTTCTCGGCTAGCACAACAAAAGGAGCCAACTCTGACATGACCTAAGGGTACAAGCCACAAAACATGGGTAAGCTATAGGAATAATGATGCATAATTTTTAGGGAATACATAATGCATTCTATAGTTGTGTGGGCAACTCATAATGCATTCTAGAGTTGTGTAGGCAATACTTTAGGGTAGTTTTTGACAATGAACCTGTTACGTTTTTCTAACGGGAGTCAGTGGACAATACTTTAGTTATATTTTTATATTCTAACGATTTATGTCAATTGTGGGAGTTGGTAAATGATCATAGGCAGAATCATTTTTTTTACCTCAGGGGCAACCATGGGAGCGTTCACGGCAGTTGCAGAAAGTTCCCCTTGCAAAGCACCGACTACAGCTTCCGCTATCTCAATGGCCACACCTTCCTGCAATTCATGAATACAACACAGTCAAGAAACTAGAGCAGAGTGTACGAGCCTTGCAAACATTGTGAGAAAGAAAATCTGACCTGTGCTTCCTTTGTGCTGGCTCCAAGATGAGGTGTGGCGGTCACATTCTCATGCTGCACCAATTTGTTGTTCTCGGAAGGTGGCTCCAGAGTGAAGACATCAAGAGCTGCCTGTTCATAAAGCCGATTCGATCAACATGAGCATGAGGAAGAACATGGTGGACATGAGTTCAAGAAACCTCGATATGTATTTACCTGAGCTACAATTCCACTATCCAAGGCTTTGATTAAAGCATCCTCATCAATGACTCCACCTCTGGCAACATTGATGAGGCGCACACCCTTCTTCATCTTTGAGAAAGTGTCCTCATTGAAGACCTTGTTAGTAGTGGGAGTAAGAGGCATGTGCAGAGATATGAAATCTGCAGTGGAAATGGCTTGATCGAAGGAGACCAAATCTACTCCCACAGCGCGAGCCCTGTCAGCCGGAGTATATGGATCATGCGCAATGACATGCATCCCCAATCCTTTGGCACGCCTGGCCACTTCGGAACCAACTTTTCCGAATCCCATGACTGCCAAAGTTTTCCCAACTAGGGACACCCCAACATACTTGCTCCGCAGCCATTTTCCTGGAAAGTCGTTGCATCCATCAAGAGTTATGAGAAATATTTGAATGAAATAGGCAGAGTACAGTGCACCCTTCAAATTGCAACTCCAACAAAATGGTTTAACTCTATCAATTGATGTTCAAGTTAATGACAATGCACACTTAATTAAAAAATAATGTTGGTAAGTAGTTGAAATAAGATAAAATGGCAACAAGACATGAAAAGAAGAGTACCCTGTTTCTCTTGAATGGTGAAGCTGTTGAAGGGAAAGTTGAAAATGGTATTTCTTTTCTTATCTTCTACTAAAATATTCTCCCACTTGCAAGAATAATTTAATCAGGCCAATGTTTAAAGTAGATCACTTTGGTAAAATTTAACCCTAGATCCAATGATGTCAGGAAAGCTGAAGAAATTGGGCCCGAGATAAATGAAGAGGGGCTTGTTGCAGTCGGCCCAAAG
>JAYMTN010001396.1:0-12946 GCA_036897425.1 Erodium trifolium
GAGGACGGCGGGGGCGGGGGGGAAGACCTTGACGCGCTGGATCCCCTGAGACTTGATGAGTCGGACCACCTTGGTCGCCGACGGCAGGTCGTTGGCTATCCTTCCGTAGTTCACTCCGATCGAAGCCGAATCTGTAACAGAAAAATCAGATTGATATTCAATAAAAACATAAAATTAATAATGTAATGTAGAAATGCAGTGGAGTGTGTTTGGTACCTGAGAAAGAGAAAATTGTGAAGAGGAAGAGGAAGGTTAAAGAGAGACGATCCATGCTCTGTTCTTACAGAGAGAAACAGAGCACGAGTAATGGAGATGGAGATGGTGGTCCTCTGTCCACTTTGTTGGAGGGTATATAAGAGAAGAGCGAGTCACCGAGTGAACTGGTGAGTGAGCTAGCGAGTGAGTGAGTGAGAGTAGATGCACGTGGGTCCGGTCGGGACAGGCGTACAAACTCGACCGTTTAATTGTCCCGGCTTTGTCTTTACCCCTCAAAAGAAACGTTACTTTAAAGCTGTGCGATCTAGTGGTGGTGAGCTGCATGGCTCTTGATGAGTACTCGCTCTCTGATGCTCTCCTCGTCAATAATTGTGAGCTCGTATTCGCATGAGTTGGCGTGGAGGGAAGAGGGAGGAGGTCCAGTGGGCTTGATGGAGGTGAGATGCATGGTTTGAGATGGAATCTTTTGTTGTCTCGAGGCTGAGGCTGAGGCTGAGGCTCTAGCTAGGTTATGTTAATTAGCAAATCATTAAGAGGAAATAATTGCATATTTCACGTTATGTTTTGTTATTTGACCGTTAGTTTCGAGTGCGACAAGCTCAAGGAACAAGACCGTTGTTCATTTTCTTCCAAGTCATATCAGAGAGAGATGATTGGGATATCTCCAAGTAGAGAGAGAGAGGTCTCATCATCAGTATCATCAATGGGATTAATCCAGCATGAATTATTAATTAAGAAATTGATTTTTTTTCGGGAGATAAACCGAAAGTATGGATTATTGAAGCAATCGCACAATAGAATAAGAACAAGTTTAGTTTTTCATCTTAGCAATGGTGTAACATCACTTTAATGTATGATGTATTTCAAATTCTTCTATCGGTTTGATTCGGATAGGCATGTAGTGCTTGAGATACTCACGATCACGTTAAGAAGAGTCCATGAGATTAAGAATGTCAGTACTCGAGGAGGTATCTAAGGAAATGAAGAGGCTCGGGACCGAGTAATCTCAGGTCCCTCCAAATCGGAGTACGACTCCTCTCTAGCACCCTGAAAGTCCCCTGAGGACTCATTGCAGTTGATGAGGTTGTTTCGCAGACCTCACTTCCTGTCCTGTGAAGACCACCTCCGAAGGGGAGAGTTTTTTAGGGTCCTCTTCTTCTGGTACAGTGTGGACTCCTCGTTGGACGTGCCTATGGGCCAGGCTGTGATCTTCACCCGCTTCACCATGCTCACCTTTTGAGGCATACAAAGGCCTTTAGACCATTGGTTCTTGCTCCAAGTTAGTCAGGAAGCCCTGTGTTACCTCGAGAGAGGCAGACAATACTCCCTAGAGCTCTACGATGATCAAATTGCCCATTTGGGTGATCCGAGCATCCCACTCTAAGGGCATACAAGTACTGCAGTAAAAAAGTCTTAGGTCACTGGTGGGAGGGCACGTCGAGATAGCCGGCCTGGGGAAAGGAACCCTCTATTGCCTGAACCTCTCTGGGAACGGATTCGACCAGTCACGCCGAACGTTGTGCCCAATGTGAGGCTCCTTCTCCGCCATAAGTGAGTCGTTAAAGCCCAGAGAGGAGGTAGCCCGCCAGAGAACGGTTGCCAGCTCCTTTTAGAACCGGACTCGAAAAAAGAAGATACACATGATGGCTTTCGAATGACCGGGAGTAAGTAGCCGTTTGTTCGAGCAAATGTCCCCGGCTTGTCCACGAAATTTGCCTGAACAGTTTCCTACTTTTAACTGATTTGTTCACTAAATTCGATCGACGTTGGAGAAACACTAACTATAGATAAGAATTCTTGAACGTAAATATTTGCAAAATGAAGACAAATATGGCCTGGATATGTACATTCTCACAATTACAACTCAGTGTTGTACATTGTATTTACATGGACCGACAGTTTATGGCAGAGGAAGGCATGCAATATGAACATTGACCCGACACCATAAATTACAGAACTTTAATGTTGTACAGAAATATCAATGACTATTCCCTTTGTATGTGTAAGAAGCTCTGCAAACTCATGTTCCAAGTCCAAGCTAAGGAGCTCCACAGACCTTAACTACTCTTCCCTCCAGACTTCAATGTAAACCACTCAGCTTACATGGACTTTCCCTTCTTCTAGCTGCAAAATGCCATGCCAGACATCAATGGCTGAATATAAACATTGCTATTACTTCCTCAAAGTTACATGTGAACAAAAACTACAGCTGGCCAGCTGTTGAAGTCAACCATATCATTCACAGCTAGAGCCACACAGTTTGTTTTCTTCTACTTAGTACCGGTTACATAACCAGACGACATTCTTTTGAGGGCAGTTAACATCTATCGATGGAAACTAAAATGCAATTACTGGAGAAACAGGAAATTCTACTTACCAAGTACCGCGACCCACGTGTCTGTCTTCTATGCTTAGTATGTTTCGGCTGTGGAGCTTTACCGAATAATCTTTGAATAAAGTCAAGTACGTGATTGTAAATACTGCAGAACAGTATACAGAAAGAACTATTAGAAAATAAAGAGCATATCCTGGAACATTTAATAATGAAAGAGTTACTATTACTATTCTTCTTCTTCTCTTCAAAAATCGCATTAGATTATCTTTGCAAGGCCTAGTTGGAGTTTGGCCAAACAGAAATGGTCCAATTATCCAAAATATGGAGGGAAAAGCACACATTAATAAAATAAGTATCCATAACACCTATAAAACTCATGAGTAGATCAGAGGAATGCATGCGGTTTTAATTCTATTTCAGCGGGTCTAGATCTAAGAAATTCTATATTCTTTTGGTATGGTGCATACCTGTGCCATCACTGAATCACTAAAATTCTATCTAAACTCGTCCTTGTCTTTTCCCCAACAAAATATCTAGATGATTAAGTCCCTCACTGGAAGAATAATAAAAAGGGTACAATTGAAATAGTAAATAAAAACAATGTTGTGACCTTATATGAACTCATTACTTTGGAGTGAAGTGGACTGTCATTTTCCACAAAGGATACTAATACTATGAGTTTATTATCACATTCCATAGCTATCACCCCATGAAGATCTTCAAACATAGATATGCAATAAAAGGAATGGAGAAGAAAATGACATTTAACAAGAGATACAAAATGTAGGTAAAGTAAATACAGGAATACCTAAGGCGATGTCTGTTGCAGGCAGCAAAGAAGGCGACAAACCCGTTTAATATACTTCTCACAGCACGAAAAACCTGAAAGAATAAGAAACTTTTAGAGAACTATAAAAACATTTAACAAAGCATGTCATTAAAAGCAACAAAATGTCTTCCAACCTTGGAGAAAAGGTCATTCCAGAGTGAACGCCACACTGAAACTTCATATGAACTCACTGTTGCCTCTGAAGCAGAGGCAAACTTTAATAAGCTACAGATATACTGCCATGTGTCTTGATAAACTTCATATAAGTTGGCACAGATGAGGGCGATGAAACTGGATAAAGCAAGAACCATGCGTATTGGAGCGTAAAGTATTTCCCAAATGATACAAAATATAGGATACAAAACAGAAGTCGCTGCACCAAGAATAAAGATGATCAGACACATAATGTCAAATAAATGCAATTTAGATACATTTCTAAGTTCTAAACACATAACTAAGACATACCAATGCTCCAGATAATTGAGAGGATGAACCATACAGGTGAAAACAAAGCCTGCACAAGATCCCCCACTACACTGCAAGAATTTTCCACTACAACCCAGATGACTGAAGAGATGCTCTCTAATACTTCAATGCAATCAGCCCACATAGGGTAAATGAACCCAAGAACCTCCAGAAATGGCTCAGCCAGTGGTTGAGTAAGAACTGAAAAAATGGACCGAAAAGCATTCCAGAATTTAAGAAACCACTTGAGAGCTTTCTTTGAGTTGTGTAGAAATAGCATAGTTCCCAGGTACTTGATTCTTGATACCATTTCCCAAGTTTCTATCCAATCTAATAGGGGCCCACAAAAGCGATATGCAGTTGCCTTAAGAACGGGAACATTTTTATATAGGTCATAAAACCCAATAAGAACAGTAACAAATGACATGACCACGTATAAAGCTCTTGCAAGAGGGCACATCCAGGGGCGATAGAGATGGCAAAACACAGGGTATGACTGAAGGAAAATCACCCAAGAGGGAAGACCAGCCTCTAAAAGTGTAAGTAAACGCAGATCAGACATTATTATTTGCCTTAATTTAAAGGGTAGGTCAGGGTCATCGAACTTGAACAAAAGTAGAGCATCCTTATATTGAGTAGCTTCCGGTGCTTCATAATCACTGGTACAAGATGGCTCTTTTGTCGAGTTTTCAACTTTGTTAGGTGTTTCCTCGGAACAAAATTCAAATTCAGCTCCAATTCCAGTTGACTTACTTAATTTTCTTCTCTTATATGGGCTATTAGGGGGAGGTGGTGTAAGTGGTAGGCTTGTTCTGTTTCCCGCAGGGTATACACCAAAACTGCTACCAGGATTGGGTGAAAAATCATCCTCAGCATTTTCGTCATCATCAACAGGGATACTCTTAGAGAATTTTTCTTTGGCATCATAGAAAACCTCACCTGAGAAAAAGGTGCGGATAAATGAAAACTTATTACTCAAGATGTGGTATCATAATACAACCTGACACTAAGTGAGTATAATATAATGAAACTTTCCAACTGAAAACATTAAATTCCTAATAAAAGCCAAATATTTTCTTATGGTTGAAGAAAATTAAGACTGATCTAAAGAAGCAGAAACCATGGGGAATAGCAAAATTCAAAAGGTTCAATTTGTCAGCTAGCATATCATCATTGCTTTAGAATAGCTCTGATATGTAGGATATTAATCATATGCAAATATAAACTAGAAATGTCTTTTGTCTAGGTCATTGAACTAATTCAATTGCAAGTGCATACTAGCAACAACCCCAGCCGCAATTATAATTAAGAAATGTTTTGGTCATCAAAAAATAGAATCCTACTTGACTGTAATAATATATTTTTCTACTAATTAATTAATAATCCAAGAATCTGAAGCCTAAGACATAACAAAAAATAGGCAAACAACATAAAAAAGGAAGATTATTAAATGCTACCAATATATATGCCATGACATCTATTTTTTTTAAGATGTCCAGTACCAAATAAATATAACATTAAATTTCCTTTCAATATTATATAAGCAGGGAGGAAGATGATTACCTGCAGAATCCAGATATTCTTTCAAATATAGTTTATCAGAGTGTGACCCTGAGAACCATGAAGATATACTGCTTGCAGCTTGATCTATGCTGTCAAACTCCCATCTTCGCATAGATCTAGCCTCAATAGCCAAAGATGTATCTGTCTGCAAGTGGCATGAAAAACAAATATAAATAACACAAATTGAAAGAAAAAAGGGGAACCCAACCAAGGGGCGGCTGAGTACCTGAAGCTCATTCAAGTAGTTGATACCGCGAACATCAGTCCATGAAACTTCAAACACAATGAAACCATATAAGGTTCCATGCAAGTTGCTGCTTAGAAGTAAAGAGTTTTGAAGTTTGATTACAGGTAGCAAAGCTCTCTTCTGAGATGATGCTGCAGCGTCAATTAACGAGAACCATCGTAGGTACTCTTTTGACTTGCTCGAATCTAATTTAGAAGAAGCATCCTTTCCCGTCTTTCTCCCCCTCCTAACTTTAGTGTTGGCAAATGGAGACATCCTCGACTGTGAACAAATAAAAGATAGTTTTATTGGTTAGTATTCTCTTGTAAATTTTAAAAAGAAAATTTACTTGGATGCATATAGACTCCCCAACAACCTTGGTAACCATAAATTGCCATAAGTGGGTTGGTCGTGCACCTAGGTCTGCCAACCATGGTCGGTTGTCCACCAAGATATAGAATTTATTACTTTCAAAAGCCAGGAAGAGGCAAAGGTCTGAAAGATAAGACTGCAAGTCTCTGCAATCATTTACAAAATAAAAAAAAACATATATAAGAATTGAGAAAAGAAACCAATTGCAAAATACAGAAGAAGTAAGGGGAAAACTCATGACCTTGCCAGCGAAAAAGCCACTGTCCTAGTAAAAATAAGGTCTAGCCAAACCAAATTATCATGTGATTTACTTTATCTCAGCTACACTCTACAGTATGGTAAAGTGTCCAACTCACCAAAAAAATTTGAGGCACATATCAGCATTCGATGCTTAGCAAATGGATACCAAGGGACTTGAAAGGACAGAAATTGGATCAATATGGGCATTCTAGTCCACATGCTTTAGAAACTACATGCAATACATAAACCGTTATTCCAATCTTATCATGTATCGACTCTGTGCCTCTTCCACATAAATAGCTCCTTAGCAACCACACACAAAATGTGAACAAGCTATATTATAGTTGAATCCCAACCATGGACGTAATTAGAAATCAGTCCTCCAACTGACACTAAATTACCACAACAGGATGTTCTGTGATAAATCCTATTATGGGAAGGAGAAACAAGATCCATTCAAATAAGGAAGCCAAGCTGCACCATACAAATGAACAGTGTTCTCCAAACACATTGTGTAGAGATCACATCAGATTCATTTGTATCTATAGAACATCCCAACATGACAAATTGCAACTATGCAATTAACCAAAGCCAGGAAGCAGTTTGCTTCTTCTTGGGTTAACTTTCCCTTGTTGATCATTTCAAATTAAGAAATAGAATTAAGTCCCAACATTTGCCCATGATCTAGAATATTCCCTAGGATCCTAGCATAATCAAGGCATAAATGCTGTCAACAACATGAAAACAACAAACAAATAACCAAAACTGATTGCCTCTGATTCCAACCCATCAGTGAATCAGACATCAAAATTTCTTTTTTTTCTTCTTCAATTTCCTTGTTGAAAATCATAACAATAAAAATGGGGGAAACCAAAACTGCAACTTTCCATAATGAAGGGACAAAACTGAAATAAATCAAACCAGACTATGAATAAGGAAATAAATTAAACACGAACACAAAAAGGAACCCCAAGGAAATGATTTGCCATTTCAAATTACCCAATCTGGAGACTTGTCAGAGGGAATACACAGTGCTCCTCATAACCTTTCCCCATCATGAACAAGTACCAAACCCAGTCCCAGCTCCAGCTCCAACCCCAAATCAGCACAACAATTCACTCCTGCAACACCACAAGAACAAAATCAAATTCACAAACACAATTCGCGAGCACAAATTGACACACACAAACATACCTTGATCAGGGAATTCCCATGAAAACGGCGGAGAAGAGACGAGGAAGGAAGAAGCAGCCGGAGCTAATAACTTCATACCAGAGAAAAAGGAGGAAAAGGGAAAGGTTACAAGGAAGACGAATTCAAAATCCAACGGCGGGGATGGAGAAACGACAGAGACATTAATGGACAGCGAGACGCAACGTCGACGCGCATATCGAAACCGCCATAGCCAATACAGCTACAACTGGAACTCTATTGGCAGAGAAGAGAAGCTATACCGTAGAGCTTTCCAGAAACGAGAAAGAGAGAAATGAGATTGAATTGAATTGAATTAAATCGAACTGAATCGGAATTGCTTGGCTTGTAAGGCTATGAGAGAGAAGGAAGACGACTCGAGGTGAGGTGTTTTACGGTTTTGCCCCGTGCGGTGGGGGACGATCCTGGGACGGGTAAGGGTAGAGATGGAAATTCAAGTCTAGATCGCCATTGCAGAGCAGAGAAGAGGTGTGAAATTGGATTTTATCAGGAAATCAAGCGGCCGAGAAACATGGGCGCGTGGACTTCTCTTTAAGTTCAGTTAATATTCTCTCACATTCTCAAATCTTACCTGATTTTTAGAAAAAGCTAAATCTGTTCCATGATTAAAACACTTGATTTTTTTGGGTTTTGAATTAAATGCTTCTTTGTTTTATTTCTTTTGAAGATAAACTTTCTATGTAATTAAACTTTTTTGTTTTGATAAAAATTAATATAAAGGATAACTATACAAATTAATGATGAATTATCTTTTTTTGTACAAATTTACGGTGATTATTTTCCGTCTATCAATGTTTTAAAAATCGTTAGGCGCTAGTCGGACGGTTAGAGTCTTTTTAAGATTAATCGGGGACTAAACGAGAATTAACCGAGTTTTAATCAAATTAATTGGGAATTAATCGGATCGGCCAACAAGAAAATAGGGACTAGGCAGGGCCTGGTCCGGATTTTTAGAACACTGTCGTCTATAAATCCATTATTTTTATTGGGATTTAGTCATGCGATTGATCAACCATTTTTAAATGATAATTTTACCTTTTGTATTATATGTATTTCGATATTTGTAACTCTAATGTAATTGTATTTGTGAGTTAAAACTCTTATATAAAAAATTGTGGATGGAGACGTTCAACTTTTTATAAAAAAAAATAGATACGTTAATAGGTTTATTGACAAAAAATAATTCACCGCGTATTTTTTTAAAATACATATTGTTTTTTTTGTAAGTTTTAACAATTATCTTATTAGGAGATAAATATAATATGATTCCTTTAAAAACAGCCTACATGGTTGAGTGTAGATTAGAGTTCACAAGCTAATAATTACCAAAGCTTTAGCTTTAAATGCAAATTGCATTTAGTAATTTGTAGGTGGATAGGTATCTTTAACTTTCATCAATTTTTTAGGACTCCAAGTGCCATAATAGCCTCCTTATCTTCTTCCTTGTACACATATCAAAGCAACCAATTTAATACCTTGTTAAATCACCTCAAAAAAAACATTTTTCAACAAATTAGATTTCACATTTTTTTTCTTTAGTCCCATCTCTTTACAATTTAAGTTCATCCAATAAAAAAGTTGTCAAAGAAAAAAAATACTCTAGTGTGTTTCTGTTGTTGTTTTTCATTGAAATTTAGTATTCTGACAATAACTTTATTTTCTTAAATCAAAATATTTATTATTTTGACAATAATGTTTGATATTTATTATTTATTTATAGGTGAAATGTGATTATCATGTCATTCCTGTTGATATATCACGTCATTATAATAACAAACTTATTTTAAATGCCACGCTGTTAATAATTTTTTTTTAAATAATTTAAACATGAAACTATTCGAATCGAACTGGGTCAGCTAGTCCACGTAATGAAATGGATAAGATGCTGTTGTAGCCACTTCGAGGAGGTCTCCAAAACCGCGACCCCACGGTATCGCAGACCCAGATGTGGCGTAGAAATGAATAATGAGATCGTGGGTCCTACTTGTGTTTGGACGTATTTGGGCCGAACAATTTCTCGGATCTATCGTGGGTGGGCCCAATAGACCCTTGATTGGTTTGATCGTGGTTATTATGTATTGGATTTGGTGGTGGTGCATAAAATAATCGGATACGACACAAACATATGGTTACTATATACAGCACTCTCAGAAAGCGCATGATTAGATTATGTAACGTCACGGATCGTTGGATCAGACGGCAGGCCCAGCTGGATCGGTATGATGCGATGGTGTCTCTATATTCCAATAATTGGATTTAATCTATGTTGTGACAAAATTTGAACTTGAAGCTACCCTTTTCTTTGCACACGGTGTACAAGTTAGATTTTAAACAAAATGACCACTTTACCCCTAGACAAGGGTAGTTTAAATTTTACATCTTGTGAAAAGATTTCCGAACTCGGGCAACTCAAAATGATAGTTTTGAGCCATTCCGCCATGAAAATAACACACGAGATAGATATTGAAACTTACTCTCAAGTATTGGTCACGAAAACACTATACTATCCAACGTTTCAAAATGACAAATACAATACCTTAAGTATTGGTCACGTGATTTTGTTAGTGAAAATGGACAAAATATTCCATTTCGTTAATCACATGACCTCATGTGTCATTTAATAGTGATCAAATGATGATTTTACTCTTACTTATTTATTTGACCTCTATACATGTTATAGTGGTAAAATCGTCATTTTGCCATCCATTAAATGAAACATGAGGCCATATGATTAACATAATAGAATATTCCGTCCATTTTTACTAATAGAATCTCGAGACTAATATTTAAGGTAGTGCATTTGTCATTTTGAAACGTTGAGTACTATAGTGTTCGTGACCCGTACTTAAGAGTACGTTTCATATTTAACCCTTGATGTTTCACATTTTTACATACATCTTCAGTTTAAGCTCTGTCAATTATGGAAGTATACCATCAATACAGTTGGTGCGCAACATTATAGAAACAAGTAAAAAAACAGACATTATAGAAATATAGGAATAGACAATTCACACAAGAAATGGAGGTTACATTACCATATGCAAGTTAGCTTTTAACTTCTAAATTTGCTTGAAAATAGAACATGTTCATTTTCTTAGGAAAAGCAGTTTCAGAATCTCTCTCCATAGGAATTTACTGGAGTGAATATGACTGATGAAGCTGAAGTGTAATACAATGCAGCCAACAATTATTAAAGACAAATAAAAAGGTCATGTAGATTATAAAACATATGGAAATTTTCATAGTTATGGACAACAAGATAAGAAAAGCCTAACAAAAGTTTATTGGATGCAATTTGCTTGATATCCGTAGTGTGACTGATCGGTTTGCTCCAAGAGACCATTTCTTGAAAAACAAGACAGCGATGCATCTAAGGCGATGAAATAGTACACCTATGAGATTGCAATTTAATCAATTTCCTCAAAGCATGAGGAAACACTGAAGTTCAGAGACAACTGAAACTAAGGTATGGAAAATTTAGGCCCTCCTAAATCTAGGAAATGTTTAAAAAAATGTTTTGTTGAAAAAAATTATTCGGGTACCCAGAGGACTCCTAAATAGATCCACAACAAAACACAGTTTGGTCATAATAGATGAATTCAACTTGAGCAGGGTTGCATGGTCAGTAAAGTTACCTCCTTTTCCGAACATGTACACAAGCATATAGCTGTTCATCACTTCAACAAGGTTGGCAATCTTTTGTATGGTAGTGACTTCATAGGGATGCCAAACACTCGCCTTGTATCATCATTTATATAGGCCTCTATCAATCATCTGATTCATCTCTTGAACAAGTTGCTCTGCTTTATGATTCCCATTATCATCCCGTAACCCTTTGACGACTGTACAGAAAGATCTGTAACTTGGGGGACAATCATTCTATTCCACTAACTCAAGCACCTCCATGGCTTCATCAACTAGTCTGCAGAAATAATACATTTATAGAGTTCTAAGTAATGATATTTGGTTGTAAGCCTTTCTTCATCTCATTGAGAATATCCAAAGCCCCGTTCTCTAGTTCTTCCTTAGACAGGCCAGTTAACAATGTACTATAAGTGATCATATCTGGTTTACAACTTTGTTCTTCCATTTTTCTTGCCACCTCAAGAGCAGCATCAGTGTCCCCCACCTTGCAAAATCTGTCTATCAATATATTATAAGTAACCACATTAGGCTTGTGTCCTTCATCTTCCATCCTTCTTACAAACTCAATAGCTGCATCAGTGTCCTCAATCTTGCAAAACCCATCTATCAATGTATTATAAGTAACTAAGGTAGGTTTGCAACCTCCATCTTCCATCTTCCTCAGCAACTCAGCGGCGGCATTCATGTTCCCTACCTTGCAAAGCTCGTGTAACCATGTATTATAAGCAATTATGTCAGGCTTGCACCTTCTCTCTTCCATCTTCTTTAGCAACTCAATAGCAGCATTGGTGTTCCCCATTTTGCAAAGTGCATTTATCAACGTAGTATACGTGACTATGTCAGGCTTGCAACTTCCCTCTTCCATCTCCCTTAGTAACTCCATAGCAGCATCAATGTTCCTCATCTTGCATAGGCCATTTGTTAACGTATTGTAAGTAACTATGTCAGGCTTGCAACTTCCTTTTGCTATCTTCTTCACCAGCTCAGTAGCAGCATCAGTATCCCCCCTCTTGCAAAGCCCGTTTGTTAATATATTGTAAGTAACTATGTCCGGCTTGCAAGTTCCTTCTTCCATCTTCCTTACCAGCTCCACAGCTTCATCCATGACCCCCGTCCTGCAAAGCCCGTCTATCAATACATTATAAGTGAAAACATCAGGTTTGCAACTTCCTTCTTCCATTGTCTTCACCAACTCAATAGCACCATCAATATCCCCCCTCTTACAAAGCACATCTAACAATACATTATAGGTAAGTACATCAGGTTTGCAATTCCCGTCTTCCATTGTCCTTACCAAGTTTACAGCAGCATCAATATCTCCATTCTTGCAAAGCCCATCAGCCAATGTATTGTAGGTAACCACGTTAGGCTTACAGCTTCCCTTGTCCATATCTCTTACCAACTCAAAAGCAGCATCAGTGTTCCCCGTCTTACAAAAACCATCTATCAATGTATTGTAAGTAATTATATCAGGCTCACAACTTCCCTTTTCCATCTTTCGAAACAACTCCATAGCCAAATTCATTTCCCCTATCTTGCAAAGCCCGGCAATCAACTTGTTGTAACTAAACAAGTTAGTCATGCAACTTCCATCATCCATCTTCTTTACCAACTCCATCGCAGCCTCATTGTTACCTATCTTGCAGAGCCCATGAATCAATGGAGTATAAGTGATAATATTAGGCTTGCAAGTTCCCTCTTCCATCTCCCTTAGCAACTCAATACCAGCATCTATGTTCCCCATCTTGCAAAAACCAACCATCAGCGTGTTATAGGTAACATCGTTAAGCTCGTGCCCATCCTCTCTCATCATCTTTCCAACCTTAACAGCAGCATCAACTTC
>JAYMTN010001397.1:0-12941 GCA_036897425.1 Erodium trifolium
CAGCTATTCAACACAGGTCTCCAGCTCCTCTCCAGGCTCGTCCTCTCCCAAGGCTCCTTCATCTTTGCTCTCATGACCTACCGTCACCTCGTCGCCTTCTTCTGCATCGCTCCTTTCGCGTTTTTTCTCGAAAGGTACTTATAATTACCATGTAGTATGTAATCTTCTCAATTCACAATAATAACGATTTTAGTCTTTAAATTTTAGAAGCATGACATTTTAGTTAGTTTTATGGTGGTGAACTGGTTGGTTGCAGGGAGAAAAAAGGTAGCGATAAAAATGAGGTGAAGCTGAGTGGGTCTGTTTGGTTGTGGCTGTTTCTTAACGCATTAACCGGGTAAGCCGCAATCTCGCTGTTATTACAGATGTTGCTGCACTTGTGCTTTCGTTGGGAATGCCAAATTTATATATCAAATTCACGTATCCGGCAGTGCACAAATTTCCGAGTATTTATGACTACTTATCCGTATCATTCATTTTTATATCTTATAATGTTCTACGTAGCAAGACCTTTTGTGCGTGACACTTCTAATTTATTTCAATTCAAAGGTCAACTTATTGGATACATAGAAACTTCAGACACCTCTATCCATTCTTATCATTTGATGAGGATGACATGGGCTCAAAAGTTTTTTTTTTTTGAAATAAATAATCGGGGAAGTGCATTACTGCAAATAAGAAACTATACAAAATAGAGCGTACAAGCCCTGAATTCCAGATATTTGTCCTGCCCGGCCGTAGCCCGCCCATCGATCATGTACCCGTAAAAGATAGTCTGCTTTGGATCGCAGACAATACTCAAGACATCCCCTTACCGACATTTTAAAGGTACATAACGGAAAATATCTAGTCCAAACAAGGAAAGGAACTAACCAACCCAAACTAAAATAATAAAAAACAGAAATGAAGCTTGAAACTGGTGCTCTGATTGCGGCTTTCCCGAGACTTCCCAACACCGGCCGTCCCGGGGTCTGTGGGTATAGGCCTCGGAAAGGGCTTCCCACTCCCGCCGAATCCTATCATTTTTTCGAAGGAGGGAATGGGCCCTACACTTGTGCTAGCTGCCCGTCATGCACCTGTTCATCATTTGAGCTTGCAGGAGCAATTGGGGTCACATACTGATGCTGGCCCTCTCTGCAGATTCGGGGTCTAGGGCCTCTCGCCGGGGCGGTACGGAAACACTAGGGTCCTCGTCTTGGTGCTCCATCCTCGGCCGTCCCTCCGTTTGGGTTCGGTGTGGCCCGTAGATCTGTCTTACCTCCCCCAACCATCAGAGTTTGGGCATGCAGTGTTGGTTCAATGTTGATCGCCGGGGTGACGTTGAGGGTCGGTTCTGCAGCCCTAGGTCCTATGGGAACTGATGTCGGAGGGCACCGTTTCGAACCCCTGGCCGGGCCCTTTACCACCTTCTGTCGGAGGAGTTCCGAGAGAGAGGGCTTTGGGGTTGGAGGTTCGGATTTGGATCATCCCCGACGATCGAAATAATGTGGTTCATCGACGGCCATGCGATATGATCTACGGTCCGGGAACCTCATCCTCTTCAACGATCGTTGTGGTTGGTGATCGGGGGGCTGACGACTTGAAATAGTAGGTCTGGATCGCGAGACTTGGAGGCCAAGCTCCACGGGTGGCCGAGAAAGCCATGGTCTGTTCGTCTTCCCCTGGGAGAGTTGCGTAGGGCGCCACTGGTGAAAATCGGCCTCCCCGTCTGGTCGGAGGGGCGGGATATCCGGTGGGTAGTGAGGAGGGGTGGGTATGGGCCGCTATGGTTGGTCGCCGGACTCCCTGGTGTGCCCGGGATTCCAATGTCAAGGCGTGATCCAACACTATGGAGGAGGAGGGTAGAAGCGCTGGGGATCAGCGACCCAAAAAGGCCTAGTTTGCCATGGGAGGGGTTGGTTCCATGGCTGAGCCGGAGCGGGGCAGCGGAGTTTGGGGTCGGAAAACATGGCAGTTCGGAGGGGGTGCAGACGACGATGATTGGTGGTCGGCGTCATTTTTGAACCCTAGGTTTTGGTGGGGGCGATGCGGACGTCCGACTCAATTGATTAGAAAAAAAATGGGCTCAAAAGTTGTTAACTTTTCAGAAGTCGAAGAAAATATTAGTAATAAGTTAGTTGTATTTATCTAATATGTTTTATAGATAAATATAGAAATATAATAATCAGGTGCATCAAGTTTATTTAGGCAACAAGTTGTAATTGTCGATTATGGAAAAGATTGGGCAACAAGTAATTGATAGGCTTAGGATAAGTGATACATAATATTTGTGTTGTATTAAGATTGTTCTCTTTTTTAACTATAAATACAAGTCCTCACCCAGCATCAAAAGCACTTATTGATTAAACCAATTTTAATTGTCTCTCTCAGCCTCTTTGTTTTCAATACTAGTACTTCAGAACCAACAAATTGTTTTCAATACTGATTGTTTCAATACTAATACTTAAGAGCCAATAGACTTAGTTACCAGAGAAAACGAAAACAAAGCCAAACGATATGAACTAGTAACCAATATAACATATTCCTTTACATATATATATTTTTTAAAACATGCTTAGTGAATACTTCAACGTAACAATCTCGAGCTTAAACCAATCAATAATCGAGCCTACCATAACCAAACCTAGACTAACTGTGGACCAGATTTTCAATTGGAACACATCTCAAGGATTCGTTAATGAGAAAATATTCAGTTTGATTCTAGTGTTCCAATTTTTAAATGATGGGGGGAAACTTCGGATCTTCATAATTCTGGTATCTTGTATTCTTGCAAACTTGAACCTGTAATGTGAGTCAATCTGGATAAGAACGAGATGTCGAGGAGTTAACCAGAACCAACTGTGGTCATTGTCGAATGTGTGGGTACTTGATGAGTGGGGATGACTATAGGTCAAATCCCTATTTTACGGGCATCATTACACGATCATCAAGCAATATAGAAAACGGTTAAGTACCGATCGACCCATAGGCAGTAGAGATTTCATTAGTATCTTCGCTGAAACCATGGGACGCGGGATATCACTTACACATCCTCGAAAGAAAAAAAAGTGCAAACATGTAAAAGTTTGTTTTGAGTATAGACAAAAAGGAAATTATATACACGCTACCACCTGAGGCACATAATTGTTCATTCACACAAAGAGTCGGTCACGGGTATAAGTAAACATGAAATCCAATTAACGCATAACATGGTTAACGATGGGTAAAGTCAAACAATGATTTCCTTATCGTCTTAGAACACTTAAGTTCCTATGCATGCGGTATCATGAAATCAACCACTAACTAGTCACGGGGAGAGGGCACAAGACCATTTCCCGGACCAATATGCGCACCATCAATCATCGGAAAAGAAATAATAATAATATGGTGTAGTTTCTATGATCTTGAGCAAAGCTCAACCAATCCTCGAATAAGAAATAACAACAACAAATGCATGTCACTCTCACTACAAAATAACATAAATAGAGATAACTACACCACTTGGCGAATCTACTTAACTATGCGTAGTTCAACATCCTCACGACCGAAATGCATCGATCATCAAGGAGAACTAAATAAAGCAACGAATCTCGAATCTCTGGTAATACACATGCATAATTAAGACTATAAATCATGGAAAAATCTACTTAGCTACGCTTAGTTCAGCATTCTCGAAATCGAGCACCACCGATCATGATGATTACCGATAACCAAAGAGAACTACATAGAGTGACAATAACGAGACTCTGGTAATACACAAGCTTAAGTAAACTATAAATCACTCGGAGAATCTACTTAGCTACGCCTAATAAGGAGAACTATATAGAATATTGATTCACGATATTGTCCAACCGAGGGTTGGATGATGTCCAACTGAACCTGAATGTATATGTAAATTCCTTAGCAGCGATCGAACTTGTCACAGTCCACTAGGATGCATGTACCAAGATTATTTCTGACCATATTTCCCACCTTCTGACACATAACATAGAAAGGGAGCTTGTAGACGCGGATGTAGAAGGTTGAGTGGTTGAACATTATCGTACGAGGTTACATATGGGTTGGAAGTCAGTTCAGATGAGCAACGCCTCATGGAACTTCTATGGTTCCATCTCCTAGATTCGTGCCTTCTTATTCATCGACGAGAAGAAGAAGCCTGGGACTTCATATTCGAATCTTCGATGTGTTCAATGGAAAGTTTCTTACCCTACACGTCACTACCAGAACTTCACTAAAAGCATCCACGTTTTACTGTTCTTGTTGGAGAATCTTCATGTTAGGGCATGCTCAAACCATCCGGCTGAGAGGTTCAGTTTAATGATCGGGACCGCTAGTTTGATCTATTCGTCAAGCCCCAACGAGACCCTAAGATAGAATGATTGATAAATAAATATAAAGGAGTAACTTCATCAACGCAACCACTTTACCTCTTGTTCTCAACGATAAAATCAAGATTAGTGCGTATCAATAATACATTGCCACCTTTTATCATCATAAAAAAATACTGAATATTCTGGTTTTCGGCGCAAAAAAAAACATCTTCAGTGATTTTTTGATGAATATATAAGGTGATGATTATTTTATTGATACGTAATCATGTTTGAAGAGGATTTTAATAATGAAAGGGAAAAATAGATATGTAACTGTAAATTTTCCTGAATAAATAAAGTGCAGGCAATGGTTCCAAAAGACCTCGTGAGCCAATAACAACATTTCGTGTTGGTTAACAACATGAGCAATCCTCTTAAATTATCTTCAGTGGTAAACCACTAGATAGTAGTTGCAGCTAGTGGTAAGTATTAATTTTGGTCTCCAACCACCTCTCCTTACCACTTACCACTAGCTCTTGTAGTGGTAATCACTGGCTAGTGGTAGTTCAAGAACAAGCTAAGCATTTTCCCTCTTTAATTCTCAAACCACACATCGAACCTTATTGTAGGATTTCACTACTACCTATACTCTTTCTCCTCATCACCTATTATTTTCTCTCTTCATACTCCCTACCACCCCTCTTTGTCACTAACAAACCACCCCACTGCACATACTCTTATTAATTGGAGATAAAAAAATATATCAATTTTCCTTTCAACCATCAGTTACTTAGATGCACATACTGACCTTTTTTTTTGTATTAACTCTATAAATACATGTGTTTTTATACCATCATAAACTTGTAATCCATAAACATTAATTCTACTCAACATTCATGTTGAATTAGTCGTTCATATTAGCTATCAACCAGTGACAAGTTTTGCCAAAACCCGCAATATATATTGCACGCTTTATTCAATTTCTAGGGATTACAATTCAATAAAGAAATGAGATTTAATGAAAGAAAATATATGTGGTGCCTTCCGGGGCTGGAACGCTTTGTCGTCTCATTGAGATTAGATTCGAACTCCAGTGCGTACACCTAGGTAGGTTAGATTAAGATTTTCTGTTTTGTGATTGATAAAAAAGAGACGAGAATATTATGTGGGGTGGTTTTGATGGTACATTTGATTGGGTGATGCAGGATAACAATGGCAATGGGACTTTACTATTACGGTCTGAAGGACACTAGTGCTACTTATGCCACCAACTTTCTTAACCTTATCCCCATTGTCACTTTCCTCTTCTCCCTCCTTGCTCGGTATGTACCCTAAACTGTTGTTTTTGAATAACATATGTTGAATGTAAATTTAATATGAATTAACCATGTTGTAGAATAGAGAAATTGGGAGTAGATACCATGGCAGGCAAAATGAAAGGCATGGGAGCCATCCTTTGCGTTGGGGGAGCCCTAACAACTGGTCTTTACAAACGGAAAGGGTTTCGCATCGGTGATCACCATTTCGATGATCACGTTCACGGTGTCACCAACGGTTCTAGCTCACATTGGGGTCGCGGCTCTGCCATGTTAGTCTGTAGTTGCTTGTGTTACGCTACTTGGTTCATTGTTCAAGTAGGTAACTCTCTTTCTCGATTTTTGGATCAACCATAAAATTAAGTGAAACTTATAATCGTGTTCTTTATGATGATCAAACTATAGGTTAAGGTGATGAAAAAGTACCCACTGAAATACAAGGCCACTATGTTGACATGCTTCATAGCATCGTTGCAGTGTGCATTAATAGGGTTATGCATTGACAGAGACTTGGCTTCATGGCGACTAGGGTGGAATCTTCAACTTCTCACCATTATTTACTCTGTAAGATTTCTACAAATGTTTGTTCTATTACATGGTATGTTGAGATATTTGGACATGAAATCGTGACTCTTTTTTTTGTAATAAAATCGTGATTTGATTACCAAGTAATCAATATATGGAAGTGTATATTTTGATTGGCAGGCAATCATTATTAGGAAAGCTTTGATATCTTGATTGCCAAGCAATCACTATTAGGAAGTTTTGAGTATTAGGCTTACCTTAATCATGAATAGTTATTCCCTATATAACGGGATATTCTCATTGTAATGCAAGAACATTAATCAATATTATTTTAGATTTTTACATGGTACAAGTTTATATTAATCACAACGTGCAGGGAGCTCTAGCGACAGCTCTATCGTTTTGCTTAATTTCGTGGGCAGTTGCGAATAGAGGCCCTACTTATCCCTCCATGTTCAATCTACTGTCACTTATTTTTGTGGCCATCTTGGAAGGTCTTCTTTTGGGTGAACTCATCCGACTTGGAACGTAAGTGTCTTTGTTGTTTTGATCTTAATGATTGTCTTGTGTGTTTACTAAATTTGAATTTGGCAACGTTAATGCAGCATTTTAGGGATGGTTATGATCATAGCAGGACTGTACTCATTTTTGTGGGGAAGAGGGAGAGAGTCAAAGAGTGAGATCCAGCCAAATATACCGACAATTTCTCAGTCTCATCATGGAATCACTATATCCACTACCATGGTAATGCCCACCTCCTCGCCTATCAACCATGGACGACCCTCATCTGACACTTGATATAGGACCTTTTCTTTCTCGATTATGTACATCACTTATATTTAAATATCAACAATGGACGACCCTCATCTTACACTTGATTCAGGACCTTTTCTTTTTCTATTATGTACATCACTTATATTTAAATGTTGTACATAAAACTGAGAATTATGTTACTGAGTTGTAGATTCTGATAAGAAGCATTTTACTTTTATTTCATAAGCTTTACATGCTGGGAAATCAATATATTAGCAGTTATTATGTGTAGTTATGATTGTGGTTATATTAAGTTAATTGTAGTTATATTAAGTTAGATAATGAACTACAATTAACTTAATATAACCACAATCATAACTACACATAATAACTGCTAATACAATATCATCCAAGCTAATCTTCCCTGTCATACAATACCTTGATGGAATTGGTTGCACATTTCCAATTTTTGATACGTGACGAAAGGGAATGACATCATCATTCGAAAATTATTAAATTTTGTTTCAGTTTTTTTTCATATGATAAGGGTATTTTTGACATTCCACATTTTTCAAACCCTTTCATTGATTTTTCTTTCGAAAGGATACGATGTAATATATTACTCAAAAGAAACAAATGTCCACCCAAAGTGGACACAAAACAATAATGTAATATACGAAAACCAAATAGACAAATAAAGGATCCTAACATCATAGGACCAAGTGGAAAAGAAAAATGTTCAGGAAACCGATATGTTCCATATAGACAAAGCTAACATATTATAATACTATTTCTATATACATTGAACCATTTTCATTAAATAAAAAGGAAAAGAGGATCTTGAGCCTCACAAAACATTGATGGTGGACCATACTTTTGTAACACTCCCCCTTGGACCACCATTCGTAAATATATCGGATGTGTTCAAATTAAGGTTGCCTCGTTAAAAACCTCTTCATGAAAACCCGGTGAGACAAAACCTGTAAGGAAGAGAGTGCAACGTATAGAATGTAATTGAAGTTGTGCTTGGTGTTGCCTCATTAAAAACCTTTCCAAGAAAACCCTGTGGGACAAAACTTGGATAAGGGAAAAAGAGTACAGCGCACAAAACTTGTCTCCCCCTGACTTCAGGCAGGTTATTTTGGTTGTTCGGTTGAGTCGACGCATTCTAATCTTAAACATTAACTTCTCAACAATTGGATGTCAGAGAAGTCATACCGAGTAGAGTGTTTCTTCCATCAATCAGTGGATCTAGAGGGTGGATCAGATGATGAATTCTTAGAGCTGGATAGAGGTTCTGATCCTGCTAGACTGGTGGGAGCTCAATCCACCTCCATACACTCTCAATAGCTCATCCATAAAATTCCTCTCATGGAATGTGAAAGGAATCTCTTCTCATCAAAAGAAGAGATGCTTCAATAATTTGGTATACAAACAAGCCCCTCAATTCATTCTTCTGCAGGAATCCAAAATAGATAACCTGCCAGTAAACTTCCTCAGATTATGTGGCCTATCAAGAAGATGGGATTCTGACTCTATTGATGCTGAAGATAATGCTGGTGGAATCATCTCAATCTGGAAGACTAAAGACTTTATTTTCAACTATTCTATCAAACTTGAGGGAGCTCTCTTATGGTTTGGCCTAATTTCAGAATTCAATACACAATGTTGCATAGTTAATGTATATGCTCCAAGTTTTACTTCAGAAAGAAGAATCCTATGGCTGCTTATACAAGAGCATCTGACAAGTTTAAGTCCAGATACACTTATCTTATTAGGTGGGGATCTTAATGCAATTACCTCAGATGAAGAAAGATCAAGTCAAAGAGGTGGAGGTTCTAATATGCTGCTCTTACAAGAATTTATTCACAACTGTGGCCTGATAAACCTTCCATTAAAAGGTGGAAAATTTACCTGGTTTGGCCCTCAATCTAAAGCCTCTAGGCTTGACAGGTTCTTGATCTCACCAGACTTTCTTGCTAAATTCAACTCTCTGACTCAAACTTGTCTTCCAAGGCTTATATCTGATCATAGGCCTATAATTTTATATGATGACTTGATTGACTGGGGACCAAGACCTTTTAAGTTTCTTAATATTTGGGTTGAAGATGCAAGATTTCTTCCTGCAGTGAAATCTTTTTGGGATTCTTATTCAATATCTGGGCAGCCACATTATGTACTATGGATGAAAATGAAACTCCTCAAATCTGATCTCAAAAGCTGGAACCCACAGGTGTTTGGGAGACTAGAAACTCACATATCCTCTCTCACAAAAGCTATAGATGATCTGGATAAAATTGTGGAATGCAGACCTCTTTCCTCTCTTGAATGCACAGCCAGTGGAACTTATAAGGCAGCCCTGATCAGAAACTACAAACTCTTATCCAAACTCTAGAGTCAAAAGTCAAGAAAAAAGTGGATTGATGAGGGAGATAAAGGCTCTAGTTATTTTCACAAATTGGCAAACTTCAGTGAAATCAAAAAAAGGATTACAATGATCCTTGATAATGAGGTCATCCTCTCAACTCCTGCTGAGATAAAAATGGCTGCAGCAGCTCACTTTGCAACAAGATTTTCTGCCACATCTCCAACAGATGTTTCATTATCAGATTTACCTTTTTCTTCCCTAACACAAGAGCAAGCTTTATGGCTAGAAAGTCCATTCACTGAAGAAGAAACTCTACAGGCAGTCATGGCCTGTAATCCAGACAAAGCCACAGGTCCTGATGGCTACACCTTAAAGTTTTTTCAAGTGTGCTGGCCAATAATCAAAGCAGATTTCATGTTGTTCATACAAGAATTTTATAGATCAGCTCAGTTAGGTAAAGGACTTAATTCATCCTTCATCACATTAATCCCCAAGAATGCAGCTCCTTTGTCCTTTGATGACTACAAACTAATCAGCCTCATGGGAGGGCCTTATAAGATCATTTCCAAGCTCATCTCCTGCAGATTAAAACAAGTTATTGGCTGCCTAGTGGGAGAGGAACAAACAGGTTTTATCAATGGCAGACAAATTACAGATGGAATTCTTATTGCTGCAGAATTAGTTCAGTTCATAAAAGCTTCTAAAGAAAAGGCAATCATCTTCAAAGCAGATTTTGAGAAAGCTTTTGACAAAGTAAGTTGGAGTTTTCTAATGCAGATAATGACGAAAATGGGGTTTGGCATCAAATGGAAATGTGGATCAGTTCTTGCTTGAGAGCTCATGTTTCAGTCTTGATCAATGGTTCTCCAAGCCCTGATTTTCAGCTCACTAGAGATCTCAGACAAGGTTGTGCAATATCCCCATTATTGTTTGTGATTGTGGTAGAGGGCCTAAACCAGATAATCAAGGGAGGAATTAATTCAAATATGCTGCAAGGGATTCAATGCCATCCAGATGGTCCTTCTATTTCTCACCTGCAGTTTGCAGATGACACAGTGATCCTTCTCAAAGCTCATCAAGACAGTGCCTTGAGCCTCAAGTTTGCCCTATCAATGTTTCAGTTAGCTTCAGGACTAGCAGTCAACTATGAAAAATCAGTCCTCATCCCTCTCAACTTAGAGGAAGAAGAAAAAATAGAGTGGATAGATGCCCTGCACTGCTCTGAGGGTTCCTTGCCTTTTAAATATTTAGGTTTCCCTTTGGGAGCCAATCCTAAAACATTTCTATCTTGGGAGCCCATAATCAATAGGTTCAAATCTGCATTAGGCCTATGGCAGGCCAAGCAGTTATCTTTAGGAGGAAGAATAACTCTTATCAACACAACTCTCAGTGCCCTTCCTCTATATTTCTTTTCTATCATCAGAGCTCCAAAAGGAGTTATAAAAACCATGGAATCTTGGCAAAGAAGGTTCCTTTGGCAGGGTAGACAAGAAGCTAAGTATTTCAGCAAGGTTGGTTGGGATAAAGTTTGCAGGCCAAAAAAAGGAAGGTGGGTTGGGAATTAAAAGTCTGGCCAAGATGAATATTTCCCTCCTAGCTAAGTGGTGGTGGAGATTTGCTCTAGAAAGAAATACCCTTTGGAAGTTAGTTATCTGCAGTAAATATGGTTGGAAATCCTCAGATTGGGACCTATCTTCTTTCTAGGAGATTGGAAGTCAAAGTTTAATGTCTCATATCTTGGCTTTAAATGCAGACCCTTTGTTCTCAGATCTGTTTGGGTTAAAAGGGCTAAGTTGGAAGGTTGGCAAAGGGGATAGAGCTCTATTCTGGTATGATATCTGGTGGGGAGAAGTTCCTCTTAGACATGTCTTTCCAAGACTGTTTGTGCTGTCCCAAAAAAAAACAACTTCTAGCTGAGGCTTTTATTGATGAAGGTTGGGGTCTAAAATTCAGGAGATCTCCTAGAGGAAGAGCTGAGTCTGTTTGGTCTATTCTACAAAATATCCTCCAAGGAAAATATCTTACTGATCAACCAGATGAGCTAGTTTGGGTTTGGGACTCTAAGGGCTTCACTGTTAAAAAGTTGTATAACTTAATTGATAATCCTTCTGCAGCTAATGTGATCAATGCTTCATGGACTCAAGCTATCTGGATCCCTGATCTGCCTCCCAAAATTGCAGCCATCTAAGTGTTTTCTGGATTCTAGAGGTCTCATTCAATTTGGAAGGACTCACTTGTTCTACATGTTCAAGGGATATTGAAGATGGTCCTCACATTCTATTACACTGTAAAAAGGCTTGGCAAGTTTGGGGTTTAGTTATGGAGTGGTGGGGATTAGTTTGGGTTGTGCCTGTATCTGTAAAGTCCCTATTCTCATCATGGGCTGCTTTGGTGATCAGAAATCTCAAGAAAAGCTGGAACAAGATTATTCATTCTGTTTGTTGGAACCTGTGGCTAGCTAGAAACAACAAAGTTTTCAACAATACTGACATTACTCCAGAGGAAATTTTTAAGAAAATTGTGCAACAGTCTTTTAGTTGGGAATGGGCAAAATTCAAGGCTTCTGGGAATTACTTCTCCTTTAACACTTGGGCTGCATGTCCTTCATCATGTTTCTCTTGGAGGCCTCCCCAGATAAGGCTCATTCAAGATATGATGGTGTCAGTTTAAGGCACTCTGGTTGCGTGCAGTGCAAGCAAGCTCTCTCAAGTGTTGTGTTTGTTTCATCTGGAAATTTGGGTTGGGGTTTTGGGTGGTGGTTGGGTTGGGTCCTTGTGTCGAGTGGTGTGAGGAGTGTTAGGTTCTCTTTCTTGTTTGTTGTTGAGAAGTCTTTTGTTCTTCTGGAGTGCCCTGTTTTTGGTGCTTTTGGGTGGGTTCTTTGGTGCTCTTTCTTGGGCTTTCTTTTGGCTAGTTGCTTGAGTGTGGTTTATCCTTTATCTGGAGTGTGGGTAGTTGGTTGCTCTGGGTCGTTTCTGCTGCTTTGTTTGTTCTCTTGCAGATTTAAGCTCTCCATCCGGGCTCTTTTTTCAAGCACAGCACCACAGTGTGGTTATATAATTTCGGATACAAGATCTACTTAGTCAAGACATTGATTTCTTGGTGGTGGCTCTAAATCTCTTCAGTCTTCAATCTATTCAGTCCACAAACTTGCTGATGAGAACATCCTGACGATTCATTGTGGCTGTCTCTCAAGTACTTCATTATGAGCTTTTCAGTTGTTGTGCAGCTGTTTGGCCATGTTATTAGCCTCGACAGTTGGGTGGGTTAGTCTGTTACATTTTGGGTAGCTTGGTTTGATCTGCTTCAGTGCGTTTTACTCATGTTCAAAAGATTTTGGGTTGCTGATTGGGTTAGGTTGTTTGGGTTTTGTTGGTTCTTCTTTGCTTGGTTCACAAGCATGCCATTTTCAGCTAGTGTGTGGGTTAATCCCAGTGGGTTGTTAGTTTACTTCTTGTATTTTTGTTTTGTTCTTCTTTTACCTCAAAAGAAGTTGAATAAATATTATTATTGCTGTTTTGTTCTTCTTTTACCTCAAAAGAAGTTGAATAAATATTATTATTGCTTTGCTGATAAAAAAAAACTCAAAGGGGTTATGAGATCATGAGTACAATACATATATATAGCTAAGATATGGGATGTTGTTGGTGAGTCAAACCCACGTGTAGGCCATGCAATGGTGGTGGACACCAA
>JAYMTN010001398.1:0-12940 GCA_036897425.1 Erodium trifolium
TATATTGAAATATCCTTAACGGTGACCTCGCCGATATTTCACCGCGACCGGTATTTAGAACCTTGTTTAAAATTTAAGTACATGTGATAGAAGAATTGTCTGACCCTCATTTTATTTGCATACTGCATTATTTTAATTTGTTTGGTTTCGTTTTTTTCTGCAATCTGTGAGGTGGTGGTTGGGAAATTTGTGCTTTGTTATCGGCCAGTTGATGCGATTTACAAACTGGCATTCACCCTGATCACGTCGATACAAAGGGTGGTTGAGCCAGTGCCCTTGATTCCACTGTATGCCTTTCGGTTTGTCGCTCCATCCACCATAACGACGCGCATAAATGACTACACTGTTCTAACGGGTATGGCCCATGTTTTGCAATGATTTGTCTTGCCCCATTACCTTTAAATTCTTGGTGGTAGGTCTTATTCATTACATCATTTTCTGTCCATTGTGTTATTGTGCAGAAGTTGCTGGGTGCTTGACAGTAGTTGGGATATCGAGAGGGTATCGAGGTTCCAGGGACAGGAACTAGAGCTTCTGTCCGGTTTGTATGTCTACCAGTATCTTTGCGTTGCTTATGGTCGTGACATTTTATGTTTATCGGTTCTTCAACATATTTTACAAGTGCATGTTACTTATTGTGTATGTTTAGTGGAATGTTGCTAAGAAGAAACGTTTTGGGACTATTACAAGTAGTTGCTATCAAGGACCAAGAATAATGGTAATACCCTCTTTTGTTTTCTGAAATTGTGATTTCTTCTATCCACTTTACACTTCATATATAGCATTGGTTAGTAGAAAGGTATAGTTTTTGTTGGTCAAGATGTTACTTCAATCTTTCTATTCATACGTGAGGTTATCATTCTAATTTCTCTTTGCAATGAGGCTATTTGATTTATATCTCTCATTCTGGACTTGGATAAATTGCTACTAATATGGTCAATCATACGTATAAATTATATGTTTATGTATAAAGTGTGAGGCTCTTTCTTGGTTAATGGTAATGTAATTGAGACCTGAATAGTTCATAATTATGTGTATGCAACTTTGGAAAAAAAATCTGCCAAGGGAGTATTCTAAATCAAGGGTCTCTCTTTACTATTTGAGATTTACGAGTTAGATGTTTTTACTCATAGAGAATTAATCGAGCATATTTTAAAACATAAAACTTGGCTCTTTGTTGAGTTCACATTTTAAACTTGGGTATGATGAGTTTATGGGTTGTCTGCATATCTTGATGAATAAGAGCACTCAAATTGGACATTATATTGTTAAGTACAAATTTGATTGAAGGTGCTCTTTTTTGTGATTTTTATCTTCTTTAGGCATCTAGACTCTGACCTCCTCTTGTGCTCCCGAACCTTGCTATTTCTTTCTTTTAAATTCTATATTGATGTCATTACCTATATCCTTTTACTTAGATATTTATGTGATATCAATTTCTTAGGATTTGATAATGTACTTGTGATTTTATTATCATTTGCTTGCTTTTTATAAGATGGGCGTGTAGTACTATTGTATAGAATTTCTATTTCCTATTAAAATATTTACTTTAATTTTTATTTGTTTGCTTAAGTGTAGTTAAGCAAAATTTATATAAAAAAATTATATAGGTGTTTATGTATATAATTTTTTGAGAATATGGAATCGTCTAATCGAAATGTTGTTCAAAGCATTCTTTTTGTTACTTTTAAGCATTTTACTACTGTTGTGAGATTTCTTCTTATTCTTCTTGTGAGCAGGGAATTGAAATTGTAAGGATTTACACCTTACTTGGACAATGCATCTTCGGTAGAGGGCCTTTCTTTCTGTCTACATGTTCATTTCTGTATCTGGATATCCATTCATTGTTTTCATTTCACATCAAGTTGTGTTAAGTGAGTTCATTTTGAACTAAATTGGTACCTGAAAATCGTTGAAACCATCCAGGAAATTGATAGATACGTTGATAAAAATTTACAAGGTGTGAGCAAAATCATGTGAGAATTAGTACATTTATTATGCAGATACTCACATGCATAGACTGATTTATTTATATGAATTGTGATTGTCAAGGTTCTTGCTTTGGTCTTCTAACTTGAGTTCAATACTCATGGGGTTTCAGGCACATTGATAAGTAATATAATTTGATAACAAATTATTTTGTTTTATGGGGTAGTTCAAACACATTACCATGTTGTAAGAGAATAAAAAAGTGATTTAAATTAGATTAACATAACACAAAATTTAACGAAAACAATGAAATTAAAATGTGGGCTAAGGTTGAGAGTATTGGATATTTTCAAGAACTAATACGTGTTTAGGAGAAGGTACACCTATGTTTTATTTATTGAAAAAATCATGGTTGTTTGTCTTGACCATTAAGTTTGATTTATGCTCAATTTCTTCAAATGATGATTTTATGATATTTACATATTGTGAATGTGCTTCATGTGTGTCATTTTATGGGTGAAATACATCGGGATTTAGAGGATGAGATAACCTTTTAAGACAACTTAGCAACTTCACATCTTGTATTTTTTTGGAATAAACATCATATTTTGTTAACGTTGGACATGATTAGATAGATAATGAGTAGTAAAATCCGATATGTTTACTAATGGGAGAAGAATACGAGTAAAACAAAAAACAAAAATGGAAATTTTCTCGAACCCATGTCTGAAACAGGTCTAAAATGTCTATTTGCAACAAGAAATCTCATTATGCATTTTTAGTTGGTAATGTTGAATTTTCTGTATCTTCTTAATGCCGCAAAAAGTTGGTGTGGTGATCCTGAATGATTTATGTATTATTACATCATCCAATTGAAGAGCATAGAATTGCTACTTTTCCTGCTTTAGCTCCTGAAGACATTGTTGGTATCGAGGAACCCGCTTGATATGATACAAGAAGAATTAGAAGAAGTTTCCATAATGCTTGTGCTTTGCAACCCGCTTGAAATGACACAAGAAGAAGCTTTCATAATGCTTGTGCCTTGCAACGACCAAACTCAAAACTGAGGTAGGATATAGATTTAAATTTCTTCGTATAGCTTCCAGTCGTAGTAGATTGTAATAAGTTTGTGTTTTGTTATGTAAACTGAGGGCACTACGGCACTATGGTGTTTTGTTATGTAAACGGATGTTATTGAATATATGTAATGTTTTGTGAATACAAATGAAGAGTAGTTTTGTGTGTCATGATGATGATCACATCATACACCACGGGGTATATGCTTAGTCTTACCATGTCTAACATCTGATATTCCACACATGATTAGAACACATAATAATTTGACAAGTCTCCACGCCAAGCACCGCGCAACGCGCGGTGCATCCCCCTAGTAAGACTAAACCGCATGAAGTATAAGGAACAAATTCACAAATGAAGGTGTAATATTGAATTTGGATAGAGGACTCCTAAGACGATCCATCAACATCTCGTCCGACTCAGATTAAAATCCTTTTCTAGGATCCGTACCATCGCCTCTAAACACGCTTGATTTCACTTAGTTCTTAGGAGAATTCAGGTGTAGACCCAACACAACTTGATTCTTTGAAATCGAATGATTAAAAAAATTGAGAACAAACATTGGGCACATATAAAAGGAATTGAAATAATTTGGAATATGCAGGAAGATATCAATAGCCTCTTCTTCATGCATCACAATACATAACAACAATCAAAAGCTCTTCATATAAAACAAATTAGAGTTGGGAGACAAAAAGGTAACATGAATATGGATAAAAGCATCTACAGTGAGAAACTATTCTCATGAGACAAATTCTATAGGATAGGCAGTGTTCTAAAAATCCTGATCAGATCCTATTTAGCTGCCCGCCTAGGCCCCATTTTTATGTTGGCCGACTCGATTAATTCCTGATTAATCTCCGTTTAGTCCCCAATTAATCCTCAAAAGGCTCTAACCATCCGACTGGCACCTAACGAGTTTTAGAACCTTGAGTATAGGTATATAAAAAAAGTGTATGCGTTACGGAAAAAACCAAAAAAAACTAAGTTAAAGACAATAATTTCAGGAATTGGTACACTTGACAACGGTGATTGCAGTTTTTATTCTATTTCCTTGCATCAGCAGTCCACCAGATCCTTATACAGAGCAGAAATGTGTATAGGGATCCTCTCCACTTACTAAGAATTAAAGTACATAAACACAAGATTAAGATCCATGCCTGTGGATGGCATGAACATGAAGGCCTCCATCAATGTGAAGATTGATCATGGTCCTGTAATTGACGCTTTCGTTCTCATTGCTCAGTATGAATTTGAAGCTGCCTATCAGTACAGCCGAGAAGATCTTCATCTGCCTATAAGCAAATTCCTTTCCTAGGCATATTCTTGGACCGGCCTGTTCATAAACCCGACCTTACTTTAACAGATCAATAATATAATTACAAAAAAAAATGACCCTCACATACTCGGTTTTTGCAACTTGTGTCTCTAAACAAAAACTCCTAGCAATTTGTACCTCTATACTTTTCTTAATTTACCCCGTCAATAATAAAAGTCTCATTCTCCGTCCAAAATGGTCATGTGCTCCACACTTGCCACCCAAATTTCCAACTTTTATCCTTACACTAATATAGACTTCCTCAGATATTATATGTTTGCAGAAAATATCCCTCAAGTATGATATTTTAACGACTTGTAATTGAAGGTAAATGGGTCTTTTCACTAATGTGAGGGTAAATAGGTCTTTTTCTTTAGTTGTAAACTCTGATTGATGGTGCAAATTAAGGAAAGTACAGGGATACAAATTGCTAGGATTTTTTGTTTAGAGACACAAGTTGCAAAAACCACATACCTGAGGGCCACTTTTTGCAATTATCCCATGTTTCAATCCACATTCCACTAACCTGAAAGGCTGTAAACTTGAAGGGGCTCTCTTGCTGGAACCTACCATCTTCATCAAGCCATCTCTCTGGCCTGAACACTTGTGCATCTTCACCCCATATAAACTTCATCCTCCCCATTGCATAGGGTTGGTAAGACACCATATCCCCCTTCCTCACACTGAACCCGTCCGGTAGAGTATCATCACCAAAGCAGATCTTTGCATCCT
Organism: Erodium trifolium; assembly: GCA_036897425.1. Classification (NCBI taxonomy): domain Eukaryota; kingdom Viridiplantae; phylum Streptophyta; class Magnoliopsida; order Geraniales; family Geraniaceae; genus Erodium; species Erodium trifolium. Next base: position 5,057 of record JAYMTN010001398.1, read on the forward strand.
GAAATCATTAATCCAGTAACGGTATCATGAAAGATCATGCACAAATGAGTGAAGACAAGCTATGGTCGAAGTTCCATTACCACCGGAACTGAAGGGTAAAGTCTGAGAGTTTCAGTCAAGGCAGCATGGAGATAATGCATCTTCTCAAGAGCCTCTTCGTTGAAGCAGGATGCAAATTCTGAAAAGTCCGCGACCTCACTCACATTCGACACTTGTTTGATTTCTTGTGCAACCTTGTCCTGTATGGTAGGGTGCTTGCAGAGCAAGTAAACAAACCAGGACAGAGCACCTGCAGTTGTATCTTTTCCTGCAATGATGAAGTTGAGGATTATGTCCCTCAGGTACGTTGGATCGGTCTCGTTCACTTGCAGAAACCTCGACAGAATGTCTTCTTTCTTCGCCTGTAACGAGAAACAAGAAACAGTCAGGGATCATGTGAATGACCGAGATCTATATACAAGTGGCAGCCCAAGAAGAGAAAAAAAAAAAGAGATAGAGAGAACCGACAAAGGAATCATCTTGTGAATTGTTCATCTGGTCAATCTTGGCATTGATTAGCTTGTAAACAAAATCGTCGACCACTTTTACATTTCTCTTGAGCACGGCTTCAGATCCAATGTTGAGGAACTGCTTGATCCGCCAGAAGGGGTCAACATATCGCCAAAGAGTCATTGCGCTCGCGTCGTCGAAAGCAGTGCTGAATGTTTTCCCCTCTTCATTGGATCCACACATGCTGTCCAATTCAACTCCGAACGCAACTTTGAATATCGAATCTAAGGTTGATTTCATGAACAGATCCTGCAACATTAATCTACATACCATTAAGTTATCGAACTGCAAAGTCACACAAAGAAAAGAGTGAATTCACCTGAACATCCATAGTGAGGTTGGAAGTAGCAGCTTGTGATACCAAGTTAGCAAGTTTAGCTGCATTTTTCCTGAAGACAACAGTGCTGAAGTCCCTGAGCACCCTGGTGGAAAACTCATGGCTGGCAATCTTCCTCTGTTGCCGCCACTTGTCGCCATCGACGGTGAATATTCCATCACCCAGTAGACCTCTCAAAATAGAGTGGTTATGCCATCCCTGAAGGCTTCAAATCAAAATTTGGCAAATTAGTATTAGCCATGGCATTAATTTAGTGTAACAAACAGCTGATTGTTGGCTGCTTTTGTTCAATTTGCGTATTAACTCACCAACTTGACTCTACCTAATAAACAGTAGATATCGATAATACAGATGATTGAGGAGAGAGAGAGAGGGAGGGACCTTGCCGTAATTGTTGAAGTTGGTTTTGAGGATGAACTCAACGTTACAAGGGTCGGCAGTGTAGACCTCGCTCCTGGAAGGGCTGAGAAGGCGGTAGGTCTTGTGGGTGGCGGCGAGGTCGGTCATGTAGTCGTGCAATCTGTTGAAGTTCACCAGCTGGTTCAACACTGTCCCGCCGATCGGGTGATACTTCTGAGTCTTCTGAGTCTGAGTCTTCATCATTCCAATTCCAATTCCAATTATTACTGCCAGAGCCAAACCCAGACCCAAAGCTGCCGTGAAAATCCACACTTCAATAGCCATGGCCAGAGCTTGACTGTTCGAGATGGGATTGGTACTAGTGTGGATGGATGAGGAGTCGATAAATTTAATGTTTGATGGGTCAGGTCAGGGAGACTTTATAAATATTGTGGACCCCACCTATCTTCTTTTTCCTTAAGAGTTGCGAAGCTTTGACTCTTTACCAGCTTGATTGTTTGTGACACTTCTGTCGGCTTGATTTTTTCGGTTAGATATAGCTCATCATGATTCAGTGATCAGTGATGTTTGAGTTTACGAACTAATGTTATTGTCAACGATCAAACTCAACTCTAAATTCTTCAAGTTTCTTTTTCCTTTTGTCTGACGGACTACTGAAATTACAAATACTCAATATATGTATGGCATACGTTCAAAATTAAAATACAAACCCCAAATCTAGAATATGTAAGATCAGTGTTACATTTTTAAACAACTTATTTTTAATCGGTTTACCGTTTTTACTGCTATTGATGTTGGGTCAAAAATCGTTTATAAAGGAACTCGGTTTGCCTTTGTTTACTCCACTCGACCCGATGACCTGGTCTGTCTTATTGCCGCTCTCAACCACACTCATATCAATAAGCGCTAGACAAGAAATTTGTAGAGCTCTATGGGTGCGTTAGGTGCCCATGACACCTGACTTGGCGCTGCCTCAAGCTTCGCCAGCTCCCTGATTGTCATTGTCGACATTTGCCACCTTTCCGCCTTTGACGGATTTTCCTAGTAATAACCCTAAAGAGCCCTAGTGCACCTTATAGTTAACTCCCATGTATAGGGCAAGTCGGTGTTCAATGTGATTGGTGTCACTCGTACCTTCCAATTGGCAGTGATCTCGAGAGTAGGCTTCCTTGACTTGGAATCTCGGGTTTTTTATCCTGTCATCAGAGGATCGAAATGTTTGATAGACCCACCAGCTGACAATTTATAATTTGAATTAGGTTTGTGCCTGAAAGTTCGATTCAAAAGGGTAGTTTTAAGCAATTACCCCTATATATTTTTTACAAGGCATTATCAATTCAGAAGCAACAAACCCTGTATTCAACACTTAAATTGCACCCCAAACAAAAAAGATAGAGATGTATTCATCTTTCAAGAGTATTTAGCAACACCTCATAAGCAACAGCTGACCCCTCATCTATCAATCTACCGTAATTACAGACTCAATCTAATAACTATTCTGGGTGCACGCTAATCAAGCATCAGAACACCACGACTGTTGAGAATCAAACAAAATAATGGCACCCACCTATGTAATAATTTGTGCAATAACTATGAAATAGACAGGCAACTGTCCGAACCACCAATATGCAACTAACTTTCCATAATTTAATTCAACCAGATGAACAGAGAAAATGGATAGGTTAACATGGTTGCCACAAATGAAAGAAAATGACATAATCTTTCTTCTAGACATATGTAGCCTACCTCTTCCAAACATATTCACATGTCAAAACCTGGCACTGCAAACTGGGAAGCAAATGCTTCAACCCGGTTACGGAGGTCGACGATATCTTTGTTGTTCTGGAGACCAGTTATGATTTCTTTCTGCAATTTACCATATTCCCTCTGCACCATACTTGTGATTTGAGCTGCCCTCAGGAGAAAATCCGCAATTGTCTCAAAATCGCTCTCTAAACAGCCTCTTGTAGTCATAGCAGGAGTACCTGGATGGATCCACATCAAAATAAGATACATAATCAAATTTCGGACATTCTATTTGAGACATGATTGTCCAGACAGTCAAGCGAGGATTGTTCAATATTATTTACCAATTCTCACACCGCCGGGACAAATAGCACCATTGTCACCATATATAGCGGTTTTATTGACAGTGATGTGGCACATCTCACAGATCTTCTCATAGTATTTTCCTGTGAAACCACATCACAATTGGAAAAGGAATCAGAATATTGAGGCAATACAAACTTAACAAGTTCACCACTAAGTACTAGAAAAGATAAGAGCAGAAGCTGCAAATAATTCACTTGATCAAATCATCACGGATGATAAAAAATTGGACAGCACTTCTCTTGTATGGGGCAAAGAGATTGCAATACTTCAGAGTATAAACAAGCTCAAAACATATATAATACACCAGACACAGAAAAATGTAGTTAGAAAGTGGGGATCAGAAATAAAACAGCCATCATTACCACAAATTTAAGTTTACTGAATATATACTTGCATCTATCTCTAAGATCTGATTATACTGTATGCAGTTTCAAGAAGCAAATTATCTATTTGTATCAGAGATGTTGTGTCTCTATGACTATTGTTCATTGCTATATGGTAATCAGATAATCCTCTGTTGCAATGAAATGCTTCACCATTTGGTACTTTATACGCGTCAACTTGACAGTTCAATTTGTGCCCATCCACCCAAAGGGGAACCCCAAAATGTTCCACGTCACCTTGACAGTTCGATTTGTGCCCATCCACCCAAAGGGGAACCCCAAAATGTTAAAAGTAGTGCAAAGTTATATTAGGAATTTAGCAAACTAATTACTTAGAACTCTCCTAAAGATAACTTCAACTATTTTTGTTCCCACCACTGACATATGTACATAATTATATATTCTCATCACTGTTGAGGAAATTTGAAGATTATACAAGTTATCCAACATCCTACTTCAGCACCAACTCAGTCTGAGGACAACCCGGTCATCATGCTCTGGACTTATGTCAACCATAAAAATAATAAAGAGAGAACCAAAGAAAGAAAAAGTTTGCGACCTACTAAAACTTTATACTGAGCTAACAAGGAATTAGGATCCCCTAAATAGCTCAGTGTGGTTCCCTATTCTCAACATGCAGGTTCACTTGACAATCGGCTATGAAGCGGGCATTAAATGCATTGCTGATCTGTTTTTAGTACGAAGTACAACACATGGGAAGCACTACAGATATCAGCATAGTTCATCCCTGACATATCTGTGCAAGATTCAAATATGCACAAATTTAACAAAATCCGGGAAAAAGAAGTAAACCGATGATTAAGTTAAGCTATAGGTTACAGAAAGAGGTACAACTATGTAAAGCTAAATCATCAGACAGTCGCTTCAGATGCTTGATTACTCCATAACTTGACTATTACTCCATAACATAAACAGAGCAGCAAAAGCCACTAAGAAGAATAACAGATGACAAGAAGTCATTTTGAATTTTATTCAGATGTGGCGGTAGTCTGTAAAACTAAATGCATTAAATGAAGCACCTTAAATGCAATAAGCTACTAACACTCCAACAAGGAAGCTACCTATCTGCCTTACATTAGATTATATTTAAGCTGAAGTGGAGCACTTAATTAAGAGCAATATACCTGTTAAGCCCAAAGCAGTGAGATCCCACAGCAATAAATGGTTGTCTGTACCTCCAGTCAATAATCTGCACTTTCTTCTCAATAGAGCAGATGCCAAAGCCTGAGCATTTTTCTTCACCTGTTGCATATATGCTCTATACTCTGGAGTGGCTGCTTGTTTTAATGCTATGGCAAGAGCAGCTATGTGATTATTGTGAGGTCCCCCTTGTAGTGATGCAAAAACAGCAAAATTTATCTTTTCCTCAAAATCATATTGGTTACTACAAGGGAGAGAATCTTGCTTCCTAGACTTTGTGCCTTTTCTGTAAAAGATAATACCTCCCCTGGGCCCCCGAAGACTTTTGTGAGTTGTTGAGGTAACAATATCACAATAATCAAATGGACTCGCACATTCCTATGAACATGAAAAACAAAAATGTTAGAAAGAAATATCCCAACATTTATCCTTTTGCATAAATGGAATTAAAATGATTTCATTTTTTTTGCTAGAGACATGCTTTGTTATCAAATCCTGAAAGGAAGAATAAAGACTCATATGCATCGAGTTCAATCCACTGTAGCAATTGATAACACTACATGTTATAAAAAAAATATTGCACCATATCTCATCTCAAATCAATAGAACCAGAATGAACACATTTCTTTTTTTGTTGCTACAAGCGTGCTTTGTTACGCAATCTTGGAAGGAAGAATGAAGACTAATACGCATAAGGTATAATCCACTGAACCATTTAATTAAAACGAAATGTTAAGACATAGGAAAACCCAGAAATTCATAATAGGATGAACATATTGGACATCTCATGTTGGAAAGTATTATTCGCACTATCATCCCCCACTAGAAAACCTAACATCACACAGCTGAACAAATAGAGCGACCTAATAATCCAGGGTAAGCTAGTTCCTTACTTAGTAAAGCAATCTTGTTTTACCTTTGCTTACTTAGTAACCAACAAGAAACTATTTCCACTTTTACCTTTTAAGAAGAAGAAAAAAAAAAGACATAATAAAACTGATCTAAATTCCAATTTTATGAAACCATTAAGGATATCTTCCATATAAAAATATAAAATACTAACAATATGTGAACAACTAGTAAATATAATAAACAGTTTACTTTGTTTGCACTAAACTACAATAATCCCCACTGTTGTGTCTATCACCCTGGCCATAAACTCAGCCATAATATAAGGAAATTTACCTCTGCTTAAACAGAGAGGTTGTTTCCTTACCTGAAGTTGTGGCCTCAGGATTCCAACCCAACAATCTTACCTTAAGCCACTCATGCATAATCCAAAATTGAGATGCTGAAAACCAATACCAATTGACTACATATTAGCGGCCCTTTAACCCTTATGAACCACAAAAGCATCTGATAGCAATACTTCACCTAAGTGTTCTAGGCAAACAATATAGAGAAAAACAAGCTGCATTTTCAGTAAGTGCATAGAAGAATCCAGAATCTAATCCTCCAAAATTAAACAATTTAGAATAGGAAGCATTCAAACCTTAGCTGCCACTAGACCGCTGATATGAGCCATGTCACACATTAGCACTGCTCCACATTTATCTGCTATCTGCCTAAATCTAGCATAATCCCACTCCCTGGGGTAAGAACTCCCGCCACAAATAAGAATCTTTGGACGAAAATCAAGAGCCTTATCTTCCAGCTTATCATAATCGATATATCCAGTCTGAGGATTAACTTTATAAGGAAGAGTCTCAAAGTATATAGAAGTAGCTGAAATCTTCTTCCCACTAGCCATATAACAACCATGACTCAAGTGGCCTCCAGAGGGTGAATCCAGCCCCATAATCCTATCCTTTGGCAGCAACAGACCAGTATACACAGCGAAATTTGCTGATGTACAAGAATATGGCTGAACATTAACACCCCACCTCTCGGGTTCGAGACTGAATGCAGTCAAAGCTCGGTCGCAGCAAAGCGTTTCGATCCGATCAATGTGCTGATTCCCAGTATAGTACCTAGCTCCGGGCATCCCCTCCGAGTACTTGTTGGTCAAATGGCTCCCCAGAGCTTCCATCACTGCCTGGCACACGTAATTCTCCGATGCAATCAACTCAATCCCCTTGAACTGCCTCTTCTTCTCCTTCTCCATTATATCATATATCTCCCTGTCCGCAACACCCAGTGGCTGGTTACCCCATGCCCGAACAGCCACCCGCCTCGCCTCCATCTCAGAATCCACCGCGAGCCGCTTCGGCGGATTCAGGGCGGAAGGCGAACAGTTTAAATCTCTCTGCCTCTTCAAACACATGGTGTGTCCCAAAATCCTAAATTGATCATCATTCCGCTTACCATGTCCGTTCTCAAACCCAATCCTCTCGTATTTCCGCTCCAGAAACTGCAGCGGGACGGACTCGGCTTCACTGGAAACGCTGCAGAGGCTCGTATCAGTATGGAGCGAGATCGAATTGTCCTTGATCCGAGGAACATGTGAGGAGTGGGAATTGAGCCCCAGAGACAGATGCGAGTGAGCATGAGGCAAATCCATCAGCAGAAGAAGGTGAAATCGGAAAAGATGAGGAAAGCTTAAGAGAAGAAGCAGCAGAAACAGCGGCAGCGACAACAGCGCCTGGAGAAGCTACAGCGGAAGTAGCGAAATCTAGCGGAGACGGTGGTTGATGATGAAGCAGAGGTAGACGATTCCATAGAAATTGGGATTCAATCGGGCACCAAACCCTAACGCTAGAGAATGGGGCGGTGAATGACAGGTAAGTTATGTTGCATGTTTTGGTCAGAGGAAGGTGGCAGATAATGAACCTGGCCGTGAAGACGGAGATGGGTGACCGTGAATAGCCGGTAGGGTTCGAGAAGATTGAAATGGAGGGCAGGTTCAATGAATCAAGCATTTAACAGAATGGACACGTTTGCTTGTATGACCAGAAGGTGGGCCCACCAACATACGGGGGGTTTCAGTTGTGTATTTGTAAGAGCATGTACAGTGGGAAGGCTATTGTTGAGTCCTGAGTCCTG
>JAYMTN010001399.1:0-12940 GCA_036897425.1 Erodium trifolium
ATAATTTCAAAGGTAACGTCTCATTTCTGGTCAAAACCGGATTTGGGGCGTTACAACACCAAGAAAGATCTAGTAGGGATGACCTTGAGAGCGACAATCCGAGCAAAAGATTGGAACCTAGGCGGAATAGCACTCTTCCAAATCGCGGAAGCCTAGAAAATCGAGTCCAACCCATCAACGCTAGAAAAGACATATAAAAGCTCTCGATGTTGAAAATCTATGAGGATCCAAAGACCAAGACAAGTTGTCTGGACAAGAAAAGTCGAGAAGAACGCCCAAGAGAACGGTATGGGGCCCTCCAAGGCGAGGAACATCTCTATTTAAAAGATGACATCGGAAAATGAAGTGCCAATCAACATTCGCCTTAAAATGAATAACTGGTTGACATTTTTTTATCAAAATTTTTGTATTAATACGTCACCTTTAAAATAAGGGTTAAGGAAAAAGGAAGGATCTTTCAACGAGCTTACAAACAAAGGCATCCCCGAAATGAGTATTTTAGAGATTACCAAGCTCAACAAGAGCACCGGACCTTATCATAAGGAATAAACATGTCAAAAACTAGATATTACAAGCATGAAGCAAACCAATATTAAACTCAACAAGGGTTGAACCAAAGAACCTAAGCATAACCTAAAAAACTTGATTTTCCAGCCATTAAACTCGCTTATAACGATAAACAAAGAGACAACTAAAACCCAACAAGGGGCAAACAAGAAAAACAAAACAGGTCTAAAACCTAGATATAATTGCCAAAAAATATTAAAAAAATACTACCTTAGACGACCTTCAACAACGAACAACCTCCCCACAACCTTCAAATCCATTCGTAAAATTCCAAAACCAAACCAGAACTTGTGGAGAACAACCAAAACTCATCGGGATCACCGACACGCTAGAGACCAACACCGTTAAACGCTAGGTCGTTGGCCAAAAACCAATGGAACTTTATCCCTCTTAGAGACATAAACAGTAGTCTTCAAACACGGGCTCAAAAGCCGATAACTACTCGTCGGCGTCCATCACCTCAATAATCGACGACTCTCAACCACTAATATGGAGGGAACAAAGAAGACCAAAACGCTCCAAGGGAAAGTTTTGTCTCATACAAGTATAAGGTCGGAAAGGGAAACAGTAATGAGAACCTTACCCAAACCGATGCCGAAGGATATGATTTGTTTTCTTTCCCCAGCTATCCTAAGTGACAACAACTCGAGACAAGCACTACCCATCAACAACAACGACGGACGTCCTGAGTCCAAGGTGGGACGGAGCCTAGAGAGTCACCGGTCACGAGACCAACTCCACAACGACCGATTCAGATATGTAAGGATCCGGAGAGCCACAAGTCACGAGGACGACACCACTGTGATAGGCCGAGTTGAAAACCCACGAGAAGGCTCCACAGCCTTAAACGGATCCAAATAGTCACCACACCCAGAACACTCACAACACCACCGGAGGCGAAAGGTGACCAGGAGATGGGACTCAGCTGAGCAAGGAAGGACGACCAAACTAGACTCAACACTGCCAGATCCAGTTCATGCGAGGAAGGAGGCGAGATCTGAAGCTTATCAAGGAATGAGTCAGATAGACAATCAGAGGCCAAACACACTAAAACCGTAAAAAGAAAAGGAAAGGGTAGGACGAAGAAGGTAGATTGGTATAGTCGGTTGAAGGATAGATGTCAAACTAAGACGAAAGAAAGGGTTATGGTCGGAGGATAGAAATCAGACTCAGACGAAGGAAAGGGTGAGAGGGAAGGGTAAAAGAAGTAGGGGTAGGGAAGGAGATGAGGAGAAGAGGTACTCCGCCGGTAACGACCATAGCTGGAGCCAAAGGCCATCACCGGCGAGAGGGAAACACGAGAGGCAAAGGCTTTTTTGAGAAGGCTAGGGTTTGATTCCGAGAGAAATATGGTTTGTTGTTTAACCGGCTGGCCTTACTCTACCAACAATCTAAAAAGACGACGAAACATAATTTAAAAAATGAACATCTGTATTCTATATATTCTCCCATAAACAGATGAAACAACCAAACCTCAAATGTATCATCCATCGGATAAAAAAATTTATCTATCCATATTAACCTTTAGTCTCCCACACATAAGATTTCTCATTTTATTTTGAATCTTCGTTACAATTTTTCATAACAAAAAGATAAATGTTCTTTCACAATAGAGTTTAGTTTTTTTTTTTATCCCATTATGACATGAACCTGAGGTTCTAAATGTAATCCCAACCATGGATTTGAATTTGGTCCAAACAAAATTTATACTTACTATTGAAATGAATCAATTAGAAGTTCATACATACATATAGAATTGGGGTTGTCGGATAGTGTTGATGGGTCAAATGGGCCTACGGAACAGAGGCCCATTATCCACAGAAGGCGCAGAACAGTGAAATTGATCAAAACTAAAATCGTCTGGACTTTTCAGAAGTGGTCCAGGCCCAACAGTTCGCTCTGTCCAAAATCGTCATCTCACATGAACATTTCAAATTCCCGCAGATTTCGAATCCTCCGCCCAAATATCACATGTTCCTCACTCAGCTGAACTCGTCCTCGTGACTCACCTCTCTGTATTAATAAATTTCCTATTCAAACATTTAATGTTCCATTTTCAATTATTTGAAACGCTATTCCTCCTCTTCTTCTTCTTCGTTGGACCTATAGATACACTACACATATACATAGGCGTCGACTCCTTTCCTTCTGTGCCACCTAATGGCCACATCAGCCTTTAAATCCACGACCAAGAGAACGACCATCGGAAAATCCGACGACGACTCTGCTACTTCCTCCAGCCGGAGCTCGGCCCACCGCCGCTCCCGGAGTCTCAGCCGGTTCTCCCGACCGATTCCCGGGGCGAAGGAGGACTTCGGCGACCCTCCGCCTCCCCGGGGGAAGTTCGTCAGCACGGTCAGAGGATCGGGGTTCCCGGAGATCAGTCTTGATGATCTCGCCGTTGAGTTCTTTGACTCTGGAAGTGACGTCCGAGGTAGGTCGGCTGGGAGGAGTACTGATTCCAGCGCCGGATATGGTTCTACGCCTGCGTCGGAGAGGCGGGGGAGGTCGGTGTCGAGGTCGACTAGAGTGGCGGGGATTCAAAATGACGGGAGGGGCAATGTTGGTAATAATTCTAGTGGAGGGAGGGTAGTTCCGGGAAGCAATTCAAGGAGGAGACGATCAATGTCTGTGGTTCGGTATCAAGCCAGCGATTCTGAGGTAAATTTCAGTGTTTTTTTCTTCTTCTTTGCTTCGATTTTTAACCGTCCATGTGATGGGAAATTTTGATATTGTATTGGGTGCCGAATATTTAGCTTTGGGAAAATTTGATATTGTATTGGGGTGCCGAATCATAACCAGAGAGATTATGATTATCTATGAATTTACACTGTTCTGGACATGATGCACATTGTCTTAGATTGTTCTTTATCCGTATCAATTAGCACTTTTGTTCCATTTGGGGTCTTCCTGTTGGAGCAACCAGTTCCCTATCAACACTGATTGAAAATGCAAGGGCACATCCATACATTGGTTTCCCCTTACATAAGTAGTGGCATGCTATGTTGATTTCATGTTTTGAACACTATGAAGGATTCGAGCACTTCACTGCTTGCTCAATTAGATTTCGATTCCATTGTTGCATGCTTACTTCCGAGTAATTAAATGGGTTTACGAGACATTGAAGTTTTAAGATCAAGAATGGACATCCCTTATCATCACGAATGTATATTTTTCTTCACAGATTGAGTTATTCCTCATTTAATATTTCTACTTTGCTTTTGTTTTCGTTCTGTTGGACACACCTGGCTCTTGTGAGATGGTCTATTCTATTGTCATTAGAATCTGCAAAGTTTCTTGTTAACTATGTACACTTGGGTATAAATCTACTGCGTTTCATATGTATGCATTATGATTTCTCTTGTAAATGACAGAGTGATCTAGACAAATCTAAAAAGTCCATTGGTCAAATTCTGCCGGGGAGTGTTTATACAGCCAACAAAACGTTCTCATCCACTAAGCCGGCCACTCCAAATCATAGACAGGGATTGAGAAGATCTCTTAGCCAAAGAGATCTGAAGCCGAGCGATGGATTTTCTGTGAGTATTTTCAATTTTCAGTATACTTTTAAGAGAACTGTATTTCATTTGTTAGCTGAAGAAACAGTATGTTGTGATTTTTTATTTAGAAGGGGGAAATGTTCCATTTTAGCCTAAATATGTCGATGTGATCTCAAATGTATTGTTCAGTTTGATACCAAGTATCCCAATTTGTTCCAATTTAGAACTGTCATCATCTGACACATCAGTTCATGATATTGTTTGCAAACCAAATAGGAACAAATAATGATACTTCAATTCCAAATTGAAACAAATTGTTATATTTTGGGACAAAATAGGAATAAAAATAAAATCTGCTGCAATATTGGAACAATTGACATAAGAAAAGAAATCAGCAAAGCAACCATCACTTTTCACACTGCAATTAGTTTTTCAGGCACCCTCAGTTCTATTTGAAGTTCTTATCACTTATTTTTCAAAAACTGAACTGATCATTTAGACAATGTCTCTGGACCTTTCAGAGCCAATCTTCTACCCTTACTGATGATGGAGGAAGAGGTGGCTATTCCAGTAAAAATGGAACTGAGAGGACAATAAGAGCAGTTTATACACAGAAGAAGGTTAATTTATTTTGCAGGAAATGATAATTATGCAGTGAGCACTGCCCTTCCAGTTCCAGACTATGATGATTGTTACTTAATGCTGTTCTCTCTGTTCACCTTCAGGCCCTGCACCCTTCTGGGGATGACACAAAAGGTGGATTGTATGAAGCAATGCGGAAAGAACTTAGATATGCTGTAGAAGAGATCAAGATGGAACTCGGGCAGGTTTGAAAATTTCTTATTCAAGAAACATCTTTTCCAATATATTTATATGCTCATGTTCTAAATTGGGTGCTGCCTCATTATTTCATGCAGGCAGCTGAAAAAAATACATCTGATAGTGATAGGTTGCAGTCAAAAAGTTCTCATGCTCTTCAGGCTGCTTCTACATTTAGAAGGAATCACGCAACTAATGTGGAACTGGTAAAAGTCATACTATCAACTTCCTTGAGCAATTGCATCCTATGATGCAATAATTTTACACACTATAGAGCTGCCTATAAAAATAATCAAGTCAAAGAGATACTTGATTTAGTCATTTTGGTGTGTTCTCAGTGCATGCATTATAGCCTTTATGGTCTTCCGTTCTCATGTACGCATTCCTTTGACATGATTGAAAAAAATTACACTATCAACAATTTGTTACTCGCTAGATATGTTATAGAATTGTTTAGTTATATGTGGATTCTAACTAATACATGTATTTCTTACAATTGCAATTACTTGGTTACGAGCATTCATAGTTGTGAAAGAAACTGACTTTTGCTGGACAAAACTTCCTCGCCATGGTTTATGAGGAAGATTGTGTACCAACCATTTCATTTAAGTTCCATGATTTGAAGTGCCTTTTCAAAATAACAATACAGATTTCCTTGTTTGATAGTAGGAGTTCCTTCCAGTGAGGGTACAATACAACATCTTACTTCTAACTTCACATAGTACTGGGTTATCTTTCTTGACTGAACAGTCTGAAAAGCGCACACGAGAGTTGTTAGCGGAGTTAGTATTGGAGGAGGAGCAAGGTAGAGAACTCTCTAAGATTGTGAAAGAGTTTCTTCCGGATTCAAAGAACAATGCTGCTGTGGATAAACCATCATATCCAAGAAGGGTACTACTTTCTCATATGCTCCTTGCCAGAGTGCAAGTTTTCTTGGTTCCTTACCTCTTGCATTAGTTTGGTCATCATTTCATTTCTGAGAAATAGAGGTAATTAAAGATGTGATTTTATTTCCCAGAGGAGTAATGACAGAAATAGAATGTCAAAGCGTCTGACTGAGGAGGCAGAAAAGTATTTTGAGGATTTCATTTCAAGTGTTGAAGACACGGATATTTCATCTTTAGATGGAGAGAGGAGTGATACAAGCTCCATTATAGGAACCTTTCAAAGTCCGCTCATATCTAAAGCTCCTCCTGTTGAAATGGATGGAGTTGTTCTGCCTTGGTTGCAGTGGGAGACTAGTAATGATTCTTCTCCTCAGTCATGTGGCAGCAACAACCATCCATCAGTGTATACAAGAACTGCTCGGGTAAGTCTTCATCAACTCGTTTCATAATCCATAAACTCTTAGGCTGTGTTTGGATAGCTTTTGGGTGAGAATGAGTATCAGCGTCTCTTTGGTGTTAATAAGAGCAAAGGCAGAGTTTATTTATTTATCTGCATATCCTTCTCTTTCCCTTAGCTTGTCATATTCGTGTTCCAATTTTACAAACTGAGAATCTAGCTATTCTGCCTGGGAGAGTTAGGAAATGAGAATGTGAATCATTCAGAAATGTGATTCTCATTCCCAAACTTATACAAATTTAAGTTTACTTCCTTTGCTACAGGAAGCGACTAATGTGCAAGATCACAGTACTCATCAATCACCGAGCAGCTGTGGGAGCTCGAGTCATGGAGTTGCTGATGTTCCTTCAGTAAGAGACTATATAGGCATCAAATTTGGAGAACCGCCAAGTTGCCTGAACCAATCTTTGCGGGGTGGACCTGGGTTGTGCTATGATATGGATGACTACCTCAAGCCTACAAGCCAAGAAGAGCATCTCTTCGAAAGATTCAGCCAACGAGAACGAATTAACTCCGGCAGTCTCCTCCTATGTAACCATACATTCTTTTAGTTCGAATATTGCTTTTGCTGCCAATCTTTTTATCTATGGCAAGTTCTATGTATAGATGTCTGGATTTGAATCTTCCAAACTGAGGAATTGTCAGAATCCAATAGAAAAAAATTGTATTTTAGTTTCTACATCTAACTGTTTTTGTTTTCTTACTGATTCGTGCTTAATCCCTGTCCAAGTATCCATGCATCAATGAGAAGAAGATCCGGAAAAAAATGGAAGTAACTCATAATCACTCAACTCATCAGCCACCTACCTACTCCTCAACCAGTCTTCAATGCGAAACAACACTTGTTAAGGTTAGAAATAGACAGTGATGAGGACTCATCATAGAACTATACGTATAAAGTGGGAACATGTCTCCGAAAACATCATCCATCAAAATCAAATTAAAGCAGTACGAGTGTCGTGTCTGATCCAAAGAAACTATATAGAGCTAAGATTGATGTAAAAACAAATGAGAATTTTGCTGAACTGTCATGACGATAGCTATATCTTGCTGTTACATTTCATATCAATGTGTCTTAATCAAGTAATGTGCACCGCATGTAGTCAAAGAAGCTTCAGGTGGTAATTTTGATTCCATGTTAAAGTTTGATCTAGGTAAATTGAGGGCTCAGTATATTTGGGGCACCCACAGTGAAATAAAGTTGAGCCTATAAAGTCCAAAAAAAACTAATATTTACGTGGAATTTGAGTTAAATTTGCGTTGAATTGGAGAGAGTGAAATAGACATTCAACATATATTGTGATCGTCAATTTATGACGATTCTGCACTACCATCTTATGGCGAAACGCCACGTAGCATGCCCAAATCTTTATTACAGATTCCCGCACTCTTTGTTGAATAAGGAAATGTTTATTGATTCTCTCACTTACGACACCAAAGTTCATCAGGAGCTACTCTGCCTCTCTCTCAATTACAAAAATGTTCAGTTGAAAAATGCGAAGAAGAAGGATGAGGTCTATTTATAGACATGTCTAGTCAGCCTTTGACCTGTCACATCGGTCAGTAACTCCAACAAACTTCTAACGGAGCGCTAACAAACTGGTAGTTGGCGCCAATTGCCCTCCACGTTGCCTCGGCTGTACTTTTATTACTTGACGACGTTATCATGGCACCGTTTTGGTCCTCTTCATCCTTTGAAGCCCGGCAATGCTCCCTCCTTGAGCAGCTTGTCCTCAAGCTTCTATGTTAAAGGCTCGATCGGGAAATCGCGCACGGAGGTGGCCAAAGTCCTCCCACGTGGCGCCCTTCGATAGAGAACCCGTCAACTGGACCAATTTCTGCACCACGGCTTGGTTGTCTCTATTTATCATCCTCGTGTCCAAAATCTTATGGGTTTCAATTTTCAGCTGGCTTGATTCCGACGTCTCCAACAAGCTTGGTGTCACGGAGAAATGATATCCCAATTTATTTTTCAGTAAAGAAACGTGGAAGGTGGGGTGGATCCTGGATGTTTCTGGGAGCTCGAGGGTATAGGCTCCTTTTCCCACTCGTGCGACAATCTGAAAAGGCCCATAGAAATGGGCAGCGAGTTTCATATTTCACTAGAGAGCAATTGTATTCTATTTATATGGCTGCAACTGGATATAGACCCATTTCTTAACGTCGAAGGATCGCTCAGAACGCCTTTTATCCGCATGGCTCTTTGATCTCTCGCTTGTCTGTCTTGGGCAAAACTTTCCACGATCGCGTTGTTGGTGGTGAAAATTGATTGGCCCGGTGATGGTGGTGGGTACCCGTACAAGGCTTTGAACAAAAGTGGATCTCCGGGAAGTATGGTATGTTGTGCTATACCAGTACTCGAAGAGGGACAACCATCGTGCCCACTGAAATGATAACTAGTGTGCTACGAGACAAAGGAAGTCCTCTAGACATTGGTTCACTCTGTCCGTCAGAGGATGGTACGTAGTGGATAAATGGAGTTGAGTACCTAATAGCCTAAACAGATCTCGCCAGAATTGGGTGAGGAAACACGATCTTGGTCGGAGACCATCGTGTGTGGCGCTCCATGTAGTTTGTATACGTTGTCGATGAAAGCTTGAGCCACTTTTGTAGTCGTGAATGGGTTTCAGAGCCCAATGAAAAGACCGTGTTTCGAAACTATGACCACTACCACAAGAACCGAGTTTATCGCTCCTAACTTTGGCAGCCCCTTGATGAAATCGAGCCCAATGTCCAACCAGAACCTCGTCGGAATAGATAGAGGCTGGAGCAATCATGGGTAGGCCACTAACTCGCTTTTGCACTTCTGACATGTATCATAGGAAACCACCATCTTCTTAACATCTCAGGGGACATGGGGCCACCAGAATGAACAAGTACTCGTTGGTGGGTTGCTCTTGCTCTTGAATGACCTCTCAACGCTGATGCGTTCAGGGCTCTTAGAATCCATTGTCGGACTTGATCCGTGGAGCCAATGTAGATCCTTCCTTTGATCGTGAGGAGCGCCTGTTTCCAGCTATAATCGAGTATGCTTGTTGGCGCTACTAAGAGCCTTTGGATCAGCCTTTTTGGCTCCGGGTCCCCTTTATAACTCTCTACCACTTCCGTGAGCGACGACGGAACCACCACAATGACCTGGTTGAGCTCATTAAACCCTCGTCGAGATAGCGCGTTTACTACACGTTTCGATGCCCCTCGTCGAGATAGCACGTCTACTTGTTGGGTTGACAACCGAAGCCCAACAAGCTCCATAAGCCCAACCAAATTCACACCGCAATTCACGGCCGAATCTAAGGAAGATGGAACTAATTGAGCTGAAGCAAACGACCCAGTCACAGGCCCAATCTGTTCCACGAAAACGTTTATTGAGCCCAAACCAAGCATAGTGGCAGCGTCTTCACGCACGTAATCAAGAGAATCCCTAAAATCTCCAACCACAAAAAAAAAAAAACAAGACAAACTAACAAGAAAGAACCAACCCTAAATCCAACACCAAACTAAAAAGCAGAATCAAGAAAAAACTACAGCAAGAAAAAAACCCGAACCTCAACCTCCCTAAAACCTCCAAGCACCTATTATTTCTCTATTGTTGTAAAATATACGTTGACCCCATCACATCCTTATCTTGTTTGAAATGCTTGTTATAGGCGGTGACACTTGCCTATATAAAACCAAGCCTTTGCTTGTATACATGATGAAATAAAAAAGAAAAAGGCTTGTAGTTCTCTCCCTTTACCGATTTTACGCAAACAAGACTATCTTGTTCCTTTTTCTATTTTGAACTTCTTTCATCCATCCATGGAAATAGTGGGCTCAAAGACTTGATCTACATGTAGCCTTTGCTGTCTCATACATGAAACTATTTGTTGTTTTGATTCCTGCAAAATAATTTACAACATCTATTCTCTTTTATATGTTGATATTTTAGTTGAGGTGTCTTCTTATACATGTAATGAAAATAAGAGAGTAATGAAGATCATAATCATTTTAAGTTATTAGGTGGTGGATTTAGAATGGGTGCATGCATGCATATATGCATCCATATACATGAGAATATGGTATTTCCAATCTCATCCAGAACGTTATCTATATTTTCGCTGAAAGGTCCAAACACTTGTAAGTTGGAACCAATAGAAACATATAGCCGACACGACAACCATATATGGCTGGATTCTGATATGCCTCGTACGTACCAACTTCAGATCTCATCCCACACACTATTGAGATCATCGGAATCGACGTTCAGAATCGCTCCACTTGTGAGAAAAGGAAGCACCGAATTATAGCATGGTCCACATCAAACGCCCCCGAATTCTTGCTTGTAATCAAGGCTCGGTGCCGTTTTTCGTCTCTGGCATTT
Organism: Erodium trifolium; assembly: GCA_036897425.1. Lineage (NCBI taxonomy): Eukaryota > Viridiplantae > Streptophyta > Magnoliopsida > Geraniales > Geraniaceae > Erodium > Erodium trifolium. Next base: position 10,591 of record JAYMTN010001399.1, read on the forward strand.
CATCGAACACATGGCGTACATGTATTAGCTCACCTTAATTCAGCGTACGAATAATAGTAACAATTGATGGCGACCTGGTGGATTGTTCTGTTCGTTGAGCAAGGACAATAATGTAAACATAAGAAAGAAAAAAAAAACATCACTTAAAAGGAAAGATTGAAAAACTGCCTGCTGCTTGGTTACTTAATACAATAATAAGATCTAAAATCTAGGTGCCTTTTCTTTTTTTTTATATACTTCATTTTTTTTTTATCAGCAAATTTTTTTTTATAAAAACCTCAACCCTAGAGGATAAGGAGGAGGCAAGGACAGAGTCCTCAAACGAACTTACAAACAAGAGCACCAAACAAGGCCTCGAAACCAACCCAACAAGGGGAATTACAAGTGGTCTTAGTACCAGATATACCTAACATGAAGTAACTAGGCCAACAAGGGCAAACACATAACCAACCAAGTTAAAACCAAATACAACCAAAGTCTACAAAGACAACCAGCCAACGAGGGCTAACAAAAAGAAACCAGGCCAGACTAACAATGCCAAAACCCAAACAAGAACTAGACCAAGCAGAAACTTAAGAAAAAAGACCCCAAAAAAAGAGCACCAAGCAACCAAGGCCGCCAATCCCCAGCTCCACACTGAGACATCGCCACCACGAACAACTTCAAGCCGGAAAGAATCGGAACTAAATCCCCCAAAATACACCCAACCCCAGTCTCTACCACCAGATTTTCGATTGTCAAAAAGACAAACATCCAACTCGAGGGCCAACACCCAGACGCCGAGTGGTGCCGGCCCCAACCAGGTCGGGAAAAGAAAATCCGGCAAATAAGGAAGGGAGAAAGGAATACCTTGGGGAAGTAGAACCAAATCCAGACGAGCCGCACCACTCTGATGACGAAGAGACCTCGCCACCGCGCCGGAGGCCAACACCCTAAAGTTGACGACCATCAAGGATGGAGAGCAGACGGGAGAAGCCGAGACCAGAACCCACCAAAGCACCGATACCAGTCTGGAGAGAGTAACCCCCGATCCACTTGCGAGTGGAAGCAGCTCCCACTGAAGACCCAAACCAGACAAATCGGAAACGAAGGTGAGACAGGTCGGGAAGTGAGAACGAAACAGGGGTGGAAAGGAAAAAAGAAGCAAGGTTACAAGGGAGAACGTCGGTGACCGGGAAACTGTGTGGATCTGAAGCCATCACCGTCAAGGAGAGTGAAGAGCTTCTCCCACGACCAGATCCACAAGCAGAACCAGATCCGACGGAGAAAACCCCCCATAACCTCGACCCCCACCAGATCTAAACCCGTAGCCCTAGATCTAACCCAAGATCTTCTTCCCCGGTGTCAACATCGACACCAAACCACCGGGACAAGCTCCACATCGGAGAAAACAAGGGAAGATGGGGCCACCATCAACGACCACGAAACTCAGATCTGAGAAAGCCGAGGAAATGAGAAGCGAAAGGAGCGAAGAGGGAAGAGAGGGAAAGGGGAAAAGAGGAGAGGGAAGAGGAGGGGTTGTCACCGGCGTCGTCTTTGACTCCGGAGGAGCCCAGATCTGACGCCGGTGACAGCTACAGAAGAGAACTAGGGCTCGAAACGGAAGAGAGAAGTGAGAGCTTTCTAGAGAGAAACTCTGAAATCTTTTATATACTTCATTTAAAAAGACATTTATCATGTACACTGTGGTCGGATACTTGGATGGGTTCAGACATATTATTCCATTTTGTTAAAGATTAAAGGGATAATTCCAGGAAACAATTATTAATCGACTTCACTTTTCACAAAACAACTATAAATTTTTTTTGGGTTCAAATCACACGGTCCCAAAGTCGAAACTCCAAAAACCAACATCCACAGCCTAAATTTACCCTCTTCTTCACCGGTCAGAGCTCACTGCACCGCCATCGGATCTATACCCTCACTCGACCTGATAATCCAGATCGGGTCGGTTGTGGTGTCAGAAGGTAGCCGAACTCCGGCATTTTTATAACCTTTTCAATCTCCGGAAGTTCCTTGTGGACCTTTGCTGTCCATGCCTTTTGACAGAGGAAGGCTACCCCATCCCACTTCATATGTCTCAAACTCACCTAGTTGGGGTTGTGGTCCGGCCAACAGATTGTCGAACGTAAATCTGTCAGAAAATTGTCGAACTCTCGAGGGCTTAATTACCACGGAGTGCGTGAGGATAGTTGGTACTTAGGTTGCTTACTTTGCGAAACAAACCCGACTCCTTCGCTCGTCGTCGAACGACTTGATTAGCTTTAACTAACTCTATATGGATGGGTACTGTAACAACCGTCATCGGGTTTCGAATTGTTCGTTTCGAATCGAGTAAAAAAAAAGGCTT
>JAYMTN010001400.1:0-12938 GCA_036897425.1 Erodium trifolium
CAATATCACTCACAACAGAGAGCTTCCTATCGGCGGTCTCGCTCAAACCCATAAAGTCCCATGATCTTGTCGTCTGAGGCTTCAGAATTCTGTCGGGAAACACAGAAACCACTTCCTTCATGCCTGCAAAATACATACGTCATATTTCAAAAATACAAACTAAAACCTTATGATCCGTCAAGAAATTAGTGTCGAAACAGCACTCACTAGCAAGTTTTTGTTTCTCTTCCTTAGTGAGCTTAGCAGCAAATCCATTGAAACTCCTTTTTTAACTCCTAACTAATAACGTTTCTACAGAACTGATCATATAGAAACCAAACAGAACGAGATTTACAATGGCTGAGGAAGAATAAAGAACCTGAAAACAACTTTGAAATCTACATCATTTTAATCACCTGGTACCAGCGACTTGCTGCAATATGTTAAGATGGTGAGAAGACGGTGAATATACACCGCCTTCAGGGAGCGCCCCCATGTAAACTATGTACACCTAAATCAAAATCAATTCCATTCATCACAAAACGAGCAATTCCATTTCAATGTTAACTGTTAAGCCAAATGGGTACTAAAAAAAAGACAAAAAACTTGCCTCTCTTTCTTCTTCGGTGGCAGCACCGCCTGATAAGGCCATAGCAAGGACGGTAATGGAGGACATGAAACAAAACAGAAGAGATACATGGTTGGTCATGGCGGATTGCTCAAAACGAAGAGAGGAGAAATGGTGTGATGCTCAACTCAAAGAAAGGTGAGAATATATACTAGGATTCGCAGGAAAATGTATCAAGTGTCATGATATATTTCCTTGCAAAAGGTCAATGGACATTATGCCATTGCCATATTTAATTCCATTTATTATAGACATTTCTTGCTATGCATGTATCTCATACACAGAATGAGTTGAACCTTTGTCATAGGAAACCATGCCATTACAATTCTATCATGTTATAAGTTCCAAATTCAGAATTTCATAAAGCATAACAACTTACCCAAAAGAATCATGTGACATAAAATAAAGGGATAATTACAAAAATAAAATACCCAGAACTTTTCTTTTTGTTGCAATTTATATGAAAATGACGATTTTACCCTTACATCCTAGATTAAAAAAAAAATCATATCCCTTAATTTTCTTCCTCTTTGTACCTACAAAGTCTAAGAAATTCAAGGGATATGAAAATTTGGATTTTTGTTCTTTAATCATTATTTTTAAATTTTCAAGGGTAAAAGCATCATTTTGAAACAAATTTATACAGAGTGCAACAAGAAGCCAAGTTCTGGGTACTTTTTGAAAAGAGGAACTTTGACTTTGGATGGTTCTTGGAAGTGCATGTAACAAATCAAATAAGGTATGCATCTGTGTGTTTGTTACATCTTCCTTCATTTTGTTGTTTGTGATTTTATTTCTTAAATTACTACAGATTGTATTTTTTTTTTTTTTTTTGTAACCAGTATATTCACCACAGTAAACAAATCTGTGTTTGTTCAATAGGGACTCTAGCAATCTAACACTCTTAGGGTTTGATAACACATAATGAAGATTATATGGGTTTATCATTCTATAGTGTCTCATATGACATTTATCAGATAAGGAAACAAAACCCAGAAAAGAAATTGAGTTTGAAGTCGCAAACCTTAGCCAAATGAAAAATGGGGTTGTGGGCAATGAGGTCCGTGAATTGGTAATCGGCTGAGTGGGGAAGTGAAGATTTGGGCATTTTGACCTTGAGAACGGTACGGGGCGCCATTGGAGCTCTCTGCTACTACGGAGACGGAGCTGATCAAAGCTACATAAATGAGGGCTTAGAAACCAGCAGTGTCTGTTCTGAACAAAACAAAAATATTTCCGGTGTTTCAAGCATTAAAGCAGCTTCAAAGGTTGGCTAATCCGATTTTTACCATCTTTCCCTTGGTCAAATCGTTAGAGCATCCTTAATGGTGGTCGATTCTGTGCGGTATAGTTGGCGAAAATCTAGAATCGATTTGTAGGAGGACAAGGCAGAAAGACGATTTTAAGAGACAAAAGATAGGAGAGAGAATTTGCTAAGAGCATCTGCAGCGGTCGTTGTAGAGTCGTTGCAATGGGATCGTTACAACGCCTACAACGCGTGCTTGCCGCAGGAGTCGGTGCGCACTGCTCGTTGCAGCACGTTGCCAACAAATCCTGCAACGATGGGACTACATGGCGCCGACAGATTTTTAAAAATCCCTTAATTTTTCCTATATATACACTATCGCCCCTACACAAAATTCACACTTCTTCTCTTCTACACCATATTTTTCCAACATCCTTCAATGTCCGACGCGAGGCCATTCGAATTCATCCTCCAAATATATGGAGTTGAACAAGGGCGAGTCTGGGTTTTGTTTTTAACAAGCTCGAACGAAATTTCAGAGTCTAGAGAGAGGAGCTCTCCACTCTCTCTAGATTTCTCAAACCCTAACTTCCTCAGCCGTTACTCTCCCCGTTGTAGCCGCCGGTGGTGACCATGGCCTCGGCCATGGAAGCCACCGATGGTTGTTCTTCCTCTCACTCCCACTCTCACCACTTTCCACCTTCTTACTCCTTCCTCTTCTCTCCTTCGCCCCCTCCCTCATCCTCCTCAGCGCCTTGTAACTTTTTCGGTGGGGTGTTCAGATCTACAGGTGGGAGTCTTTTCCTCATCGTTATCGATGGAGTGGGTCGTAGATCTGGGATTTCATCTCCATTTCCTTCTCCTAGGATCCGTTTTTCACCTCGATCTCTCCTTCTTCACTTGTCTCTCCGTCGTTTTCTCGGTTGCTTGGGCTTCTGGGCCTTATCGGGTGGTTTCCGACAAGGGGTTTAGGTCTTTCAGACTTGGTTTCAGAGGATCTGGGCTGGAGGTTGGGTTTGGGTGTTCGTTGGGTTCAGATCGTTTTTTTTCAAGGTTGTGACCTTCGATTAACCCTTTTACCCCGCTTCTGTTGAAGTACACCTCACCTCTATTGGTCGTCGATTGGTGCTGGTCGTTGGCGGGATCTGGTCTACAGATCTGAGACGTGGGTTACTGGTGTTCTTTCGCTGAGGTTGAGAAGGTCAGCTTGGTTTTCACCTCTTGTACTGCTACGCTGACTAGTAACACTCCTCCCTTCCCTCTTGGTTTCGATTTTGTATCTGTCCTGGTGCTGGCCAGAAGATCTCGTCGTCGTTGGGGTATTGGGCTGGTGGTTTCGGTATGTCGGGGTTTCAGTCCCTATCTGGCTTGCTTAGGTCTATTACCGGTCCGCTGCTTTTTTGGGGTGTGTCCTCTTAGTGTTGGCTAGAGGATACTTAACCTTCGGTTACGGTGGACTGAGTATTGTCAGATCTTTCCAGGTTGGGACTGTTGCCTGTTTTGCATTAGCTTGTTTGGTACTGCGGTTCTCGGCTTCTTGGGGTTTTTTGTTCTTGACTCCCTTTTTTGCTTTTTGGTGTTGAGTTCAGGGTGTACTTGTTCTTTGGTTGTGTTTGCTTCTTAGTTGTTTTACTGGTTTTAAGTTCTTGTGTTTATTTTCACTTGTTGTGACTATTAGGAGACTGTGTTATCTTGGTTGTTGTTACTTACTACGTAATTTGAGTTAGGGATCTCGTTTGAGATTGCCTCTGTTTGTAAGTAATTGTTGTTGAGGGTTTCACTTGGCCTTGACTTTTAATTCATAGTCAAGGTCTATAAAATTTGTTGATAAAAAAAAACAAGGACGAGCCTGGAACCTTCGAAGAAGAGCTAAACTCTCATCTCGAATCCTACGCCTACCTATCTGAGCCGCAGTCGCAATTCAACCCGCTCTAACATTCCCAAGACACCTCCAATATGAACTCGTCGGAACGGGCATCTCGTGCCGTAATTATAGAGAACATCGGGAAACAATTGGGACAACTTTGATTTAGCAGCGAATTAATAAAATTAGATGTTCTTTTCGCTATTTGTTTTTTTCCCGCTTTTTACGCATTTTCAACTCCTTTTCATTAATAAACGAATGAATTGTCGGATTTTTTATCGAGACCTGGAGAACCGCTGAATCAAGACCTAGAGATGTTGGATCTCGGGTTGCTTGGCCTGGGAGCAATCCGTCCCCCAGCACAACCCCACCCTTGATAGAAGCTTCGGGATGTGCCTCTGCCAAAGGCGTCTCCTCCAAAGATGAAACAAATGGGCTCAAGGCGTCAGGCCCAACCACAGGCCTAGAATTCTAATCCAGAAGGGAGGTTGCGCGTTGACAGGACGACAAGGCCAAAAAGGGTTGTCAGAGAAGGGTGCACCACTGAAGGACAGACGGAGAACATGCTGAAGCCAAAGGAGAAGGAAAACAACGAGAGAGAGAGGCGGACTAGAAAGGAACAATGAGGAAGGAAAGGAGAGGAGGACCGGCGGTCTCCAAGGAGAGAAGGAAACAGTCGACGGCAACACAGAGAGAAAGATCAAGGGTTGTTTAGTCGAGAGCGTTTTACTGACCGAGGAGTCCTATCGATTTGGTATATTGTTGCATGAAACTTCATTATGTATTCTTGATCTAGAATCTTAATCTTTTTCCCTAAAAAAAAAAAAAGCAAAATTAACCCCGCTCTTATATTCCTTCAGACATGGTGATTCGATTTTCAAAATGTATCATTATGGGTTGAGAACAAAAATTGAACTACGTAAGTTCAATCTTCCATTGTTCCACGTTAGCTTAGTGATAAAGTAGAGAATCAGACATTGAAAAAGACTTGTACACTATAATCTTAACTGGTATACATATCAAAGCTTATTCCTGATAAGCAAACCATCCCAAACTAGACACAAACCCTACTCCAAAGAAGGCTTAACCATAACCACAGAATGAACAACAATCGGACTTCTAACTTCATGAGTACCATCCAACCATGTAAGAGACCCCGACACGCTCGCCGACTCCGGCACGCCCCGCCCGGCGACAGTAACAACGAACGTCATCTTCTCATTCAAACCCTTAAAGGACAGAACCTCAGGCACAACCTTAACCGTCATCTTATGACTCATCAAAACCTTAGCCTTGTAAGTGGAGTTAGCGAGTCCGACGTTTGTGACCGTCCTTGCGAATGTGATGTTGAAGGACTTCCTCGGAGGAACCGAAGCCGACATTGAAGGGTAGTTCATGTCCTTCGGGGACGTCTTGCCGGAGGCGTTCTTGCAAGTAGTGTTGTGCCCTGATATTTGTTTTATTGCATCGCTGCTGTACCCGGCGCTGCATAGGAGCTCGATGTAGTCTTCTTTACCGGTCTCGTACACTAGACCGGGGCTTATGGCGTTCACGGGGTTGATGTGTCCTGATCCATGATCGAACTCTGGGTTGCCATTCTTCGTCCCCTTCATCCTCCAAGCTGCAAGCGAAACACACATTCAAGAATGGACAATGCACGTTACGGTGTTTGAGTTACAGCGAAAGCTTGTTTGTTCAACTGGTCAAGCACTTAAATTTGAATCATTGAGAACAGTATTCAAGTCCCAACAGTTTGTCCAACTGGTCAGACACTTGAATTTTGATCATTGAGATCAGGGTTCAAGTCCCTACAGTTTGTCCAACTGGTCAAGACACTTGAATTTTGATCATTGAGATCAGGGTTTAAGTCGCAACAACGGTACTTTTTCTTACCGGTGGTCATGATGGCGGATTTGATGGCAGAAGGAGACCAATCGGGATGGAAAGATTTAACATAGGCAGCTATACCGGCGGCATGAGGGCACGACATGGATGTCCCGGATAAGATATTGTAGTTCACTCGTCTTTGATCATTCGAGTCAATGGAAGGTGAAGCAAGAGGAGAATATGCGGCAAAGACATCAACTCCGGGAGCACTCACATCAGGCTGAAACATCAAAAATATAAATTTGTTTATACAATTAAGATGTAACAATGTTAAATACCAAGGTTATGAAAATCTTATTACCTTGAGAATATCAGGTAAGATCGCGTTCGGGCCCCGACCAGAGAAGGAGGCGACTCTAGGAGCACCAAAGTCCTTAACTCCTTCACTCTTCGTTATCAAAGCTTTCGGGTTCCTATGAAAGAAACACATTAGATGTGAAATGAATCGAACATATAATTTTCTTGATCAGCAAGAAAGCAAAGAAATTGTACTATTAACATAGTGTAATTCCGACTTAACATATGATCTCAAATAAGTAAAGAGAGCTGTCTGACCACCCGATCAACTTAAATGAGCTACACATAGAAGACATCGATAAAGAAATTTACTTTGATTTCATGTGATAGGACTTGACCAAATCATAGTCATTCTGGCTCAAAGCCGAGACAGGCAACGGAACGACGAACGAGAAATCGGGAGATGTGATCACCCCTAGTGCACCGGCTCTGGTAGCCTCGACCGTCCCGCTATACACGTCGCATAGTACGATCTTTCCCTTCACCAAACTTTCCTCCAGGCACAGATGTGAACAAGAACTATAATGCACAAAAGATAGAGTACATTTTTAGCTTGTACGTGAAGAACATGGAGATGAAACGACTAGTAGGATTAAATACCCGGCAGAGATCTCGGAACACGAGCTCGAAACTTCCTTCCCGTACACGAGAGGCACTTTCGTCCCGTTTAGGGAGAAAGAATTCACCGAACTTCCCTGTTCGATCGCCAATAATAACATACATATGAGAATTGAAACCGACTTCATAAATCAAACGAAACCAACGACTTAATACTTACGAGTTATAAATTCATAAATCGGCGATAACAATGTTTACAAGAATTGAAACCAGAAACCTCATTCTTATCTTTACGAATATCATGGGATAATTTGTAAAATGACTTTAAAATGTAAGACTCTTTGCTAACTATTTTTTTTATCAGAATAAAATTAATACAATAAATAGTGGCGTGGATTTCGAGAAAGAAATCACAAACCACACCAAACCAAACCAAAAACAAGATTCAAATTAGGGTTAAAAATGCGATAAGAAAAAGAGACAGAGATAGTTGCACCTTTCAGAAAGAAACATATGTCCCGACCTGAGAGGAAGGAGAATCTCTACTAACTAGTTTGAAATCTGAATTTCCAGTTTTACCCTTAATGAAAAATAAGATCAGTGATGTTCGATCAAGATCTCATTAACAGTGTTCAAGAATGGTTCAAACTTACCCAGAGTTTCATCCCGTCCCCGAGAACGACCCTGTCAACGATCTTGCGATCGAGGGAGCTGGCGGCGACGGAGAGAAGCCACGGCGCGACGCTGGTGACGGTGCCATTGCCGGGGCCGCTGTTTCCGGCGGAATGAGAGGTTAGTATACCCTTATCCATGGCGTGGAAAGCTCCGATGGCGATGCAGTCGTCCTCGAAGCGAGCTGGGCGGTCTCCGCCGAGCGAGATCGTGATGACGTCAACGCCGTCTGCGATGGCGTCATCGAAAGCGGCCAGTATATCGGCTGATGGGCAGCCGGTGGCGTTGCAGACCTTGTAGACGGCGATCCTCGCGGACGGAACGCCTCCTCTTGCTGTTCCCTTGGCAATGCCGTAGAAGCTCGCGTCGCTGACTCTGCTCCCGGCGGCGGTGGAGGCCGTGTGTGATCCGTGCCCCAAGCCGTCTCTGGCGGAGGAGTCCGATGTGTAGAACCTAGCTCCGATCACTTTGCTACATGTTTGAAATCAACGAATACTTTGAATTAACACGTAATTATCATTAACATTAAACTGATGTGACCAAATGTGACATATTGAACTGTACAAACTTAATCATTAGTGACATTAGTGACTATTAAAAATGTGACCAAATGTGACATATTGAAATGTACAAACATAATCATTAATGACATTAGTGACTAAGAGTGAAAATATAGTCATTTATTAAAAATGCAACTATGGATCATAGTGAGAGTGTATGTGTCTGTCCCGTCATAAAAAAATAACTCAATATATATTGAGTCGCTAGTGACAAGAAAAGTTATCTCAACATAGATTAAGTCGCTAGTGACATGAAAAATTATGTGTGAGGACATTACTTGTTGCAAGTGAAGTTTGCTCCTCCATTGCATTCACCCTTCCATTTCTTCGGCGGAGGACCGAACCCGTCATCCTTAAAACTATCCGATTCCGGCCAGAGACCAGTGTCAATGACACCAACGACGATATCACTCTCAACGGTGAGCTTCCTGTCGGCCGTCTCCTTGAGACCCATAAAGTCCCATGATCTTGTCGTCTGAGGTTTCAGAATTGTGTTTGGAAACACGGAAACCACTTCCTTGAAACCTGCAAAGCACACACATCACGATTCATATATATCCAATAAGTTGAATTTTATGACATTGTTCGAGAACTCACTAGCAATCTTTTGCTTCTCATCTTTAGTGAGCTTAGCAGCAAACCCATTGAAGCTTCTCTTATAACTCCTTACTAGCTCGATTTCTCCAGAACTGATAAAAAAAGAAATCAAGAACAATGAGAATGAGAAAAAACAAAGAAAAACGGCATAGAGAACCGATTCAACTAAAAACTTAATCCGATAGTTAGAGGTCTAATTATGAATTTACACAACAAATTTGTTTAGGAGTTTGGATGTGAAGAGATGGGCTCATTGGCTCATTAGGGACAAATTAGATAAATGAAAAGAAAAAGCTCGCATTTTTGTAAATAGTTGGGTATAGACCTGTGTCCGCTAATACTAATAGTTAAAGACCCAACTATATGAATTTATATTCTAATTAACAGTTTTTGACCACCTGGTAACTTGCTGTAACATGTTGAGGTGCTGAGAAGTTGGTGAGTAGTCACCACCTTCAGGAACAGAGCCCATGTAAACTATGTACACCTGAAAACAACATCAATCCTCGATCGTCGTCAAAACGTGAAGCTCCATTACAATGTAGAGACAAAAGGGTACTTGGAAAAAACAAAAAGAAACGAACTTGCCTCTCTTTCTTCATCAGTTGCAGCACTGCACGAAAAGGCCATAGCAAGGACAGCAATGGAGGAGAAGAAGCAAAACAGAAGAGAAACATGATTGGCCATGGTGGAGAGAAAAAAGAAAAGTTGTGCAGAGATAATGTAGAACAAATGTGACAACATATGTACTTAAATACTATGATTATCATGTGTGGGACATTTAAATCCTAGATTGAAAAGAAAAAAATCAATTATGTTTATTACATATGTTTCTTGCCATGCATATGAAGCTTTTGGCACAGGCTGTTACAACGTTACCAAATTAAGGTTTTTGGATTGCACAAGAAACCTGACCCAGAAAATACTCGAGAGAATCGTGTGACGTTAATTAAATTACTGAACTGATTTGGCAATATAGTCAACTCTAAACCTCATCTTGATAAATAGGAAAAGGATGGTTGGATTGCGGAAATGAGGGATGTGATATGGTAAGATTAATTAGGGGTTTCCAATTATGCAAATCGTGACCTAAAATTAAGAAAATGGAGAAATAAAGTCGCGTTTTGATGACATTTTTGGAGGGTTTAGGTTCTTGTTGTTTCCAAGTGGTGGTTAAGATTTAAATCACGATATTAAAATCTGAACTTTAAAATTTTGGTTGGTCAACATTTGTGGTTGTGCTCATAGCCAGAATTTAAGTCGGGTAACAAGCCACTACTCGGTTAATGACGTTCTTCTTCCTCCTCTCTTAGACCATCTATAGTGGGGTTCGATAGGGTCGGTGTTTTAACGTCACTGAAACGTCACTTTTTCCCTTTCTTCTTCCAACCGTCACTGTAGATGCTCTTAACCTGGATGATAGTGGAGAGTAGATTTGATAAGAAACCCCGCTGCGCTTCAATTCTCTTTTGATCTTCTCGTCTTTGATAAGAACCGGTTGTCCGGTTAAAAAACAAGAACTGACCGTGCCTTTCACTGTCGGAAATCAGCCCCCTACAGGATACCGATGTCAACGGCATATACAACTACCAACACTGTCACTTGGATCCCCCTCTTATTCCACTACTTGTTATCCTAAACCAGAGGCTTCATTCAAAAATAGGTTTATTATTTCTGTTTAACAAAGTAACAAAAAAAATAGGTTTATTATTTCTGTTTAACAAAGTAACAAAAACCTAAGAGAGGTATGAACTTGAATATCAAATCACATAATAACAAATCAACATCCCTAAAACAGCCTTGCTTTTTAATGTCAAGATGATCAAACATTCCATCATGCGATACTTCGATATCAATTCATAGCCAACATGTTCAACTTTGTGCTTGCACATGGTCACAACAGTACTACAATGTTTCTTCATATCTATGGAAGCATTAGTCTACCTTACAGTCCAATCTTGATCCATCTATGATTTCCCATTGAAGTTATGAGTCCACTAATCAAATGTACAATTTTATCACTTTATAATCATATTCTTACTAGAAATCGTCTCTTACAGTTACAATTAAAGCATAAGAATACAGCTGCTGATGGTGCAGAAGTAAATTCCAGTTTATAGAGTCAATTTTGAAGATGCCTGCCAAATTGAAGCCTCCGGGAAGACAATATTGGCCAAAATATACCTGTGAAATGAAGGGTCCGAACAAACAGAAAAACAAAAGACAAAATATCAGCCAACTCAGCCCATCAAATTGCAGATGTAAATGAAATTGATTTACGATCTCTAACTACCTTAAGTATGGAGGTAATTAGCAGCCATCATCAGCTCAAGTGTCAGTTCCGGTTCAATATGGAACTCAGTCTCCTTCCCACTGGTAGCAACAGAGTAACATATCAGGCCAAAATCAAAAAAGTTTCAATATTATATCTTAATTAGTTTATTTCAACAAACTATCTAAATTGTAATATTATAACTTACAGACAATGTTATTTACACTCCTCAACAAACTTTGATTCCAAAACCACCCCCTAAAGGTGAAAGGTTATCAGTAACACACAATCACCCTTTGTTATTACTCAGAATCCACGGCTTCAGACTGAATAGGTGATGGTTTTATAAGGAACGCATTGTTTCCTTTCTCATTTCTGTGTGTATTTGAGAATCAAAGGTGTGTTAAGTTACCCCTATAACTTATTTAGTTTCAAAAACTATCCAAGTTGAAATAACTAATCTAGTTTCAAACACTATCTAAGTTGAAATATCATTTGATAATGTGTACCATCATCACTAAAAAAACGGTGCTATGCAAAAAAAAAACAAGGTATCTTGATTCCAATCCACATATTGTGAAAATGAGATATCAAACCATTCCTTCACAAAGAATGAGTGTTGTTCGAGATCTAAAGAAAGACAAATATGACAGCCAAGGAAGAAACTCCAAGTAAAGAAACATAATTTACAAACAAAACATGTTTTGCATCCTATTCTAACTCCATCTCATCTATCAAACTCCACATCAGCTTTTCCAAAATGCTTATTCTTTTAGAATCATCTTAATATTTTTATGTGCCCTCTAGCAACCGTTCCCAAAATAATTATATAATGCAGAAGTTTCTACTTTTACCGCTTCATACTCAGCAAGACCTATGACAATGAGCAGCAGAGAAGCCACCAAGCAGTTACAGTGACATCTAAGTCTTTCTCACAATAGAAAAACAGAACATTTTGTCATGTCAACATGGTTCAGAGTTTCTTGTGAACCCAAAGCAAGCAAAACTGGTTTCAAAGTAATTCTCCATTAGAGCTCACAAAACTTCAACTTTATCAGTGCCCACAACCAGTTCATATATGCACAGCTGATTGTCCAAAATTTGTGAAATTAAACAGAACATGGAAAAAAAAATTCACAGACCAAGCATTATGGCTCTACATCAAAAGAAATGCACAAATTGGTAACTCTAAATGCGAAATAGAAGGGAAAAATCAGGACCTCGCGAACTGAAGAGACCAGTAAAAATACTGACAAATCTTCTCGAGAATAGTGGTGCTAATCTCCGGGAAAGTCACTTCTCCACGCTCCGTCTCGGCAAAACTCCCTGACAAAAAAACATTTTCCCGTCAATCACACAATCGCAATTTGAAATCGAAAACCTAACCTCACCCCCAACACTTAGAGAACAGAAAATCAGATTAAAAATTGCACTTATCGGAATTGGAACCTAATCATCGAATCGAAGCCCTAACCTGTCCCCGGGACCAGATATGAAACATAGATTCACCATAATCGGAACCCCAATTGGAGATGACAAATCGGATAAGAAAATACACGGGATTGACATAATTGAAGCCCTAATTGGTAATTAGAAACGAAGAGAGACCTGGGGAAGTGAGCATGTTGCTGATAGTCTGAGAAACCATGGCAGCTTTCTTGTCGATCACGAATTCGAAGCCCTCGGCGCTGATCAGCTTCACCGTGTCTTCTTTCTTCATTTTTTTTTCCGGGCTTTCGAATCAAATTAAGTTTGGGTCTTCCCGACCGGGTATAAATAGATTTTCTATCGCGTCAATTTCACTCACCGTTATTTTATTTTTATTCAGAAAAAGCCTCTTCATTAATTAATGTTTCAAAACTCCTAACTTATCTTTCCATTATTTTATATATATATAACTAATTTTTAGATCTGATTTTAATTACCCTTATTTTTTGTTCATTACTTATAAATTAATGAAAGCAATTTTTTTTTTGATAAATAATGAAAGCAATATTCATAACATAATGTTCCCACCGACCCGCCAACTGATGGATAAGGATGAGGGGAGAGTGAAGACCAACAGACGAAGGCTCAACAACAACCTCGTTAGAGAGAATGAAAGGACCCGGGGAGGGGAAGGCAAGAATGTCTATCCTCCAAGATCCGAGACAGCTAGTGCTGTGAAGTCTCGGGGAAAGAGAACAGAGCAGCGCATATTTCCATCTCTTAAATTGCTTTAGTTTGTTTTGTTTCAGTCTGAACTTCAGTATTTATTTGTTTCATTGGATATTTAGTTTCAGTTGGACCGCTTGTTTTAGGTCCACTAAGTTTGAAATTGTGGTAAGAGGTTGTCTTCGGTGTTCGTCTACGATGAAAAGCAGCCTATTTTCTACTTC
>JAYMTN010001401.1:0-12936 GCA_036897425.1 Erodium trifolium
ACGGAATTTTATAATTAAATTTCTTTAATTAAATAATTTAATTCTTGATCATCACAATCAACTAGGTACTAGGTACGGGCACCCACAATACGCGGTGTAAGAACATGTACATCGCACAGGTCCGACCTGCATCCCGGCCCGTGCCAGTTCGAGCTGCAAAGAGCGAGTCGCACCGGTGTGACGCGTGAATTTCGCGTCCCGCATCCCGTGTTTTCTCGGGCCGACCATCGTGTGCGGTGGTTGGAGAAGCTGGACGACCACACCGCCAGCTAACCGACCAGCGTTGTGAGTGCTCTAAGGTGAGATGCTAGATATATATGTGGTTAGGCTTGGAATAGGGGCCCAAATTAGTGCGGCCCAAGATTGAAGCAGCCCTAGACGTGGGTTTGTGTATGTAATATATATACACACAATGACCTAAACTTAGAAGGCCTTTTAGGGTTTGTGTGTGGGTCGGGAAATGGCGAGACCACTAGACGACGGCGAGGCAGTGTGTCCCCATGAGCTACACCACGACTCAGACGACGACGAGCCCATAGCATGCAAGTTGGTGGAGGGCAAGTTCGTTGACATGACCGTATCTGATATGGAGAAGCAGCTTAGGAAGGTCGAGG
Source organism: Erodium trifolium (assembly GCA_036897425.1). Lineage (NCBI taxonomy): Eukaryota > Viridiplantae > Streptophyta > Magnoliopsida > Geraniales > Geraniaceae > Erodium > Erodium trifolium. The sequence goes on from JAYMTN010001401.1 coordinate 615, forward strand.
AAAGCGAGGTAGCTATATATATATATAAATCAATTGCTACGATCTAAATCATCTAAATTGTATGTGTGTATTGTATTTGATTTTTGATTCCAATTCTAGGGCTTTGAGTCAGATGCATATTCTCTTAGTGAAAGTGGCTGGGAACTCGGTCCTCGTCGCCTCCCCTCATGGGAACTCGACGAAGAAAAGGATAGGCTCAAGGAGCAATGTGAATTTGCAATTGGCTGGTACAAGGGAAAATATGTAATCATGCTAACACTAATAGCCAGATTCTTGAGACTTGAGATTGATTGATAGCGAAGAATATCTTAATCTTGTCATCGTTGTTGTTGTTGTTGTTGTTGATATTAGGGCACAGAATTGAAGTTCGTGAATGTTGTCCAGGCCAACTGTCAAGTTGACTTCGGGCAGTTGAGACGAGAATTCTACATCACTTTTACAGCACAAGCTCTGGAATCTGGAGAAGAATCACTCTATCAAGCTAAGGTTCTTGAGCCATTCAGCTACTGTGGTTTACAACTCACGGTCTTGTTCTGCAGGCCAAAGCCCTCTTCCTCTTAATTCAGCTACTCTACTAGTGCTTTTGATCATCCGTAAGCCCGATCCATACTCGAATTCAACTTACAACTGTCTTCATTCACATAAGAATTGTATTGCATGTGTGTGAAACATGTTTGCCCGATTTCAGCTCACCGGATTGTGGTTAGTTTTGACCAAGTTCCTCTGTTGATATCATGATTTTAATGTACTTGCTCTCGATCCTTAGGTAGGGATTTGTTTCTGTCATCTTCTTCTTGCCCATTACCACCATCTAGCATTGCATATAATCTGCTTCCTAATGCAACCATAACAACTCTCTTGTCGTATGTTTTATGCATATTGTGAGGATTATACTTACCTTGAGATCATATTTATGTATGTTGTTTCCACATTCATCCACTGTGTGTGTATGTTAATGGAAGTTGTTGGTTTTGTCATTCTTGTGTGGTATGTTTGTATGCATATTGTGAGGATTTTACATTCATCGAGTGTGTGTGTGCTAATGGAAGTTGTTGGTTTTGTCATTCTCAGGTTTGTTCAAGAGGAAGATATCCATCCGTCTACCTACTACTAGCAGCCTACTTATCAAATATTATAGTGTCCGACTTTTGTGTGCTCTACTTCCTAAGACGTCTACTTGACTTAGGATCGTATCTTTTATGTCTTAAAACTACTTCCCAAGACGTGTACTTGGAGATATATCTTTCATGTCTTAAAACTACTTTCTAAGACGTCTAATGCTGATAGTATCTATTATGTCTGTAAACTGCTTGCCAAGATGTGCACTTGGGTTCGTATCTTCTATGTCTTTAAACTATTTTCTAAGACGTCTACTTAGGATTGTATCTGTCCCAAAACTGTTTTCTACAACCTACTTAGTAGTTTATCTATCATACTCATCTCTCACAAAAAAAAAAGATTGTTTAAACGTAACTGTTATCGAAATGAGGAACACTTTTTTTGAACGGAATTACATTTCGTTGAGTTTTAAAGATTTTCTTTTAACGGGGATTACGTGTCTTATTGACTAACCAACATTGTCATGATGCATGTAAAGAGTATAAATGTGCTATTCTTCTGTATCAGGGGTACTTTCTATGATTAAGAAACATATTTTTAGGAGCTCAAGTGCATGATTTTACTACCGGCAATTTTATTGTTTTTCTTTTTGTGAACCGTGAACATATATATTTGAACCGAAAAGATTAAACCTGAAGAAACAAAATTCAACTGAAATAAATACAGCTAAGCAGCGAAAAGGTCCGAACATTGCGGGACTAATCTCGACATGAGGATGTCTCGCTAGCGGTCGAGGCAACCGATACAATTGCTGAGAACGGGAAGATAGAACATAACGGATCCATTATCAGAACGGGAGTATAGTATATCCTCCAGGAGGATACCGGTTAGCGGTCAAAACCTCAGAACAATTGCTGAAGCCCGGGTAATACGCAGACTGCTCCCTTGAGTGAGGGTTCGAACTCACCATCTGATCCCAAATACACATGCCTCTTACCACTGCGCCAACTTTGTTTAAAGCCTCTATTGTTTAAATAATCTATATACATATAACAATATGTGAATAACAAATTTCTAAGATCCTACATCGCCCAAAAGGTGTAATACTTCTTTCCCTTTTTCTACAAAATAACTGGGACGGAGCACCACACGTTAGCGCGGTGGTCCCTAAATTATTGTTGCATTGTTCTATTCATATTGCTTGTCCTACCTCAAAACCACTTGTTGATGAGTAACATCATTTATATCTTTAAGACATATATATGGCTCGTTTGATTTATTATATTTATAAGCACACTAAATCAATTAAGTGTAAAACGCATAAGTCTAATTTAAAAATATGGTTCATGCAATGATCTTTATATGTTTCCATTTCTATCAATACCCAATCAGAATGGTCAGCAATGAGTGTGACATAATCCATGTCGTTTTTTAAATTTCTAATTCATCCATAGACAACCAGAATCGACTACACTTTCAAAATCAGGTTTACCCCACCCGTGCCATGAATTAAAATTGCATGGGAAGCGTAAGAATTTTCCAGAGCCCACAGGGTGTCGTCCTTGATGGGATAAATACCCAATGCCTCCTCCAGCTTCGTGATAGCATCTACATAATTATGTTTAACCCCAAATTCGCACTATAAGTTTCAGAAGAGGTAAAAAATAACACATATAACACACTCATATGTATCGTCATAAATTCAGTAAATAGCTTATTTGTCACTGTAGGCTTAACAACATAGGGCAACACCATACGATCATAAATGCATAAAAAATCATAACTCATGAAAGGGGATATTCTTATCAAACTCAAAATGAATTACAGGTCCAATGACTCGACATTGATTTCTATGGGTGTGCTAAAAAAACCGAAATCCGAAAAATCGGCGAATCCGCTCCGGTCCGATCCGTAAAATAACCTATTTGGAGTCAAACGGACATTAACCGATCCAGAATTCCGGATTGTTCGGATCCAGATACGGATCTTAGAGTTAGAATCCACTGGATACCGGATAAAATCCGGATCCGGATGTACAGTAATACTCATATGTGTCTCCGGCCCATCACCTCATATAACCCAAGCCCATATTCTTAAACACTCAAACCGTAATGAATTTGATGACTGATGAGAAGAAATGGAATGTCTACTGAGTTCTTTTTTTAAAATTTTATGTTATTTTTAAATGTAAGCAAAATCAATATGCAGAGATGTATATAAAATTTAAATGCTGACATGATAACTATAATGTAACATAAAAAGACATATAAAAATTAGATAGCAATTGGATAGCTAAAATTCTAGTAAAACCGTAACAGTACCCGGAATTTTGGAAGTATTCCGGACAGGTTATGGACATTAAATTTTGATGTCCGGTTGATCCGGACCGGATATTGAAATGGGCTTCGGACTGGGTATCCGGTCCGGTTACACCCCTAATTTAATCTGATGCAAAATCTAGCCAATTTAAAAACAACAGGTCAGAACCCAAAACCCCCAATTATGTACACAAAACATTAGAATGCACAGCCCAATTCCTCCGAGCATTAAGGTTCCTCACTTGGTATTTGGTATTTGCATTAGGGTTCCTCATTTGGTATTTTCTATTCATATTAAAACATTTAACATTTGTTCTATTTAACATTTATTCTAGTTAAGATATTCTCTATTTCTTATTTTTTATTTTACATCAATTTTTGTCATAAACTAGTGCTATAATAAGTTCCCATGACAAAATGAATATCAAATGAAACAACAATCTCACTCAGACATCTAAAATCGCAATTGCATACCATCCGAACGTCCCCATAATCAATTTAGACACTCGATGAATCTGGAAACAAATAACACATTCCAATTAATGAACGAAATCGCTAATTAACCGGAGCCAAAACATATACCTCAAAGGATTTGTTGTGGTTTATGTTAGCCGCAGTAGCGCCAAAGGCATCCATGCTTGACCAGTATTGGTCGGGTACTTTGTTAGCTCTTCTTGCACAGAAAATCAAACTTCAAAAGCAACTTAAACACTTTCAAACCTCTAGCGATTCCAATTGAGCATGAACAAATCGACAATATGGATCAGGCGGTCCTCAACCTTAACGCTGCTGATTTGGAGGGCTGAAACAGCAGCCATGGCTGCTGGTATTGGTGCTCCTACTGCCTCCTTGCCCCGCAGCTTCTCTGTCAAGGACATGACCTGAAATCCATATATATTTAACTCTAAACAATACTTGGCAATAAAATTAATCAAATATACACACATTGAGATGATATTTATACAAACCATATTTAGCTACCCACAACTTTATATGGTTCATGTAACATAGAACGATACTTGGCTACCAAGTTACTTAAAAACTCACACTGAAATTGAAAATGTATTTTTACAAAGGGACTCCAAAAGGTCTAGGCAAGTTTTCCCAAAACTGCAGCTACGAAAAGGTTTAATTATAAACTTAAGGTGGGTTCAGAACAAACGATATGCTGTTGATGATTTTTTTTATCAATAATAATGGCAGGTATGGGGATTGGAACACACAAAGCTTTCACTCGAAATGAAGTATGACAATTTATGCTACAAACGATAATCAATAAGCTATAAATCAACTGCTCTGGAGTCCAAGGACAAATCAAATATGGCCACATGAACTCTCATAAATCCATGCAAAAAACAATGTTTTATTTACGTATATTTTATAGTTTCAAATAACATTTAATAACCTTACTAAGTCCGTGAAAAAGAACAGAAACAATCATAGGATAATATGAAAAAAGGGTTAGAACTATAGCTTAGTTCATAGTCTGTACAAGTCTTGAAGTATTACAGGAACGCCTATGAGCAAGACTACGAACTTCAGTTTCATTTTAACAAACACACACTGATATTTGATTGGTATTATACCAAGAGACATGTTGTCCATTCGAGGTACATTATCAACTATGATTTATAAAAGCCCAATTCATCATCCTCTTAATCCTTGTTCCCTTACATGGGCCGTTAAGAGTAACAAATAATACGTCGAAGGGTGGTATTTTTCATGTCAAACCATAATGATTTTTAAAAATTTAAATAAAATAAAATGGAAGGTTAGCAGGCTTACTTGCCAACACCATGAAGCTGAGTCACATGGGTCCAGCTCCCCCCCAAATACTCTTTAGAGAATCACTGAATCAGAACTGTCCTCTTCTTTTGGAGTCTTAAAGTTCGTATAGCCTCTTCTGTCTCCTTAGTGGCCACATCAATAGTTGTCTTTGCATTAGGACGCGGTAAAGAGATCTGATATAACCCTTCTGCCTGCAAAGAGGTGATCAATATAATCTTTCTTTTCTTAATACTATACGCAAATACCCCAAACAGTTTAGTAGTTGGCAATGTTTTCGGAAGCAATCACCACAATGCCATATATCTTAATACCCTATATAAAGGACTTCAATTATACTATCAAATTCGTAGCAAACACAAAAAGCTACGGGGAGAAATATTACACTGTATAGTAGCTACAAAAGAAAATGAGTGACAGAATACCTGTGTATGGTTAAGAAGCATGCATATTATCAACACTTTCCAAGAGTCTTCAACATGAAACTCTTGAAAGAGGCGATGTTCAGAGCATGAAGGCTTCCACGTATTGTATGGAGTTCTTATTTGATACGCTTCATCTAGCTTTTGAGATTTAGAGAGGACAATAGCAACAGTGAACTTAGATTAGCCAATCTTTGTCATAAAGTCACAACTACATCGGATTAAAATTGACAATACAACAGAGTATACAAATATAGGCTCAAGGAACTAAAAATCAAGTCCAGCAACACACAACTACCTCTTAACAACAAACAGAGATCCTTCAACATCCTTGCGACTTTGCAACCACCAAAAAATAAAATGAAAGAGATCAATAGAACCACAAATCTAGAAGTCGATTGATCTCCGAAGAAGGAAGTGAACGCATGAATTGGTAATGATTCGCTGAACCATTGAATATGTCCAAAAACACCCACATCCAACCTGGACAGCCAAAGCAACAATGCCCAATCCCAAACCACTCATCTCAAACTATCAATAATCCATAACAAAATTCCACTAAAAATGGACACAGAAATTGAACTTCAACTGCATAGGTCATACCCGACACAAATTTGAGGCATCCATACACGTTTGAAAATGGCATGAATCAGATCCCGACACAAATAGAAGCACCTGATCAAGTGATTTGCATGAAGAATGAACTGAATATTAAAAAACAGAAAGGGAAATTAGGGTTTTTACAAGGTCCACCCACTAACCTTCGCCTCCTGAAACCAGTCTCCCTTGCCGCCTGCATGCTCGCCCTCCTCAACCTCACCGGGTCGCAAACGATGTTTGATGGTCTTGGCGATGTTTTCCCCAAATATACCCACGCACCAACGACGCTCCGACTGCCTTCATAATTGCTGGGAATAAAGATCCCTATCAAGCGTTGGTCAGTGCATATCGCGACCGCATTGGTCAGTGCATAGGTGACCAAGTCCTTTCCTTCTTGTACCAAGGCTACTCAATTTCTTAAAGAGCTCGTGTAACGTCTCAACCTTATTCACACTAACTGCAGTAATAGAGGAGCATTAAGAACGGTCATTTACAATCTCTTTCCAAATACAAAACATGTTTTTTTTTCTTCTAAATTTGTAAGCATAACAAGAACTCAATGATTCATATGAAGAAGGATTAACATACTTCAGATAAGCAAGTGTCAAGTTCCTGAGAAGGGTCGGGTTTCGAAGCACAAACTCATTCCATTCTTCTTTATTGATCTTACCATCCTTATCGTATCAACATCTGCAAATGTCGCAAGAACAAGCCTAGTTTGTTAGAAGCACAAACTCATTCCATTCTTCTTTATTGATCTTACCATCCTTATCGGTATCAACTATCAACATCTGCAAATGTCGCAAGAACAAGCCTAGTTTGTCAGAAGCAAATAGTTGAAAGACTAACAAGCTCAATTTTAAAAACATGACACTAACCTATCAATGAGAAGGGCCAAAACCTCAAAACTATAAGCACCCAACACACCTTTTTCTCTCAATCATATATACATACACCAACTAATAAAAAAAAGTCACAACAAAAGATCATAAAAGATGTGTGGAATAGTTGATTAATTACCTCTGGCGAATTTTCTCAAGCTCCCTTGGATCACTAACCAAGACCTGGACACCCATCTGCATCTTGGTTTTCTGAAGGATAAAATCAAGGCAAGCTATCCAATCTGGGGAAACAAGAGTAGGCATTCCTTGGGCTGCACGACCAGTATTGAGAGCATATCCCTTCAACAAATAACTATCCCTTGCACACTTACCATAAGCTTTGAGAATACTGATGCCCTGCAACATAAAAAAAAAGAGTAAAGATCTGGACATTGTCAACATCAAAAACGCCTCATTTTTCTCAGACTCAAAGGAAGCCGCAGTCTCTATCCTAACTAGAGTTCAACTATACAGCTTCTCCTTATTGTCCTTGGCGCAATCAAGCATTTCAGATCAAGATATCTCCCTTTAGACCCGTTCCCCGGCCAAATTTCTGAGCAAAATAGCCTCTTGCTCATATTAAAAGAGTCAGAGTGGATTTTTTCTGACCTCTTTATTTAGTAATGTTTTTCATCCCTTGGGATCTCAATAAAATCGTTATTTTTGTGGATAAAAAAAATGTAAATAACAACTACAAGGAACATGGTTATCTAGTCTCCCCACGAGGATTAGTGGTTTTTATTGATTGAACTGCTTCAACAACCTAAACAAATGAATTAAATGATTGCTTAAAGCCAGGTCTAAAACAGTAACTTATCCTTCACGAAGCAATGAGTTAAAAAAAAAAATTGAATGGGCCCAACAACATGACAAATTGATAATAGTTCATTGCTGTTGAGCTATTGGTATAGTAATTGTTTTTATCAGAAATTCCTGATATAATTCCTAACTTAACCTAACCAACCAGGCCAACACGACGGTAATAGTGTCAGATTACGTCATATGTACATTTTCTTTACACTTTATAATACAGTAGAATATGCAATATTGATTTAAAGTTCTCAAACGAACTCAATACTATAGTAAACAATACAATATGAACCAAATAAAGGCTAATACAAGTCAACATACACTGAACCATACAAATTATAATAAAAAAACTTGAGTTCTATTCAATCACATAAGCCAACTGGGATTAGAGAACATGAACCAAATAAAGGCATATACAAGTCAATATAGACTGAACCATACAATTAAAGACTTGAGTTCTCATTCAAAAATAGATTCATTTAAGTGCTACATCATTAATATTATTGTTCCAAAACAAGCACAGAATTGATCCCTCATTTCACAAAAAAATGAGCCGATGGTAAAAGATAACAAAATATACAGTAATTATCAAACAACGCCACTCATTTGTTAATTTATTAAGTCCATCCTAGTTTAAAGAATGAAGGATCACGCTTGTCCACATTATACAATTGCTGCAACTACAATTCATTCAAGTAAGTAAGGTGTAGACAGTTAATGTTCGAATTGTAATGTAGACAACCCTGTCAATTGGCAGGTAGAAATTGCCAACGGCAAATCACATAGGTATATCATACCTGTACACGGGCTGTGCTGGTCCATCTCCAAGGTTTTTTCAAGTTGCACTTAATCAATACCATACAACGCACGGCCTTGTTGGCTTTGTTTGGTTTTCCCCTTATTGGGACTGCTGTGAGACTGTGTTCTCCCTGTTTAGAGACTCCCTTGATGGAGTGCTCGTGTCTGTTGTTTACTTCATGTTCGGAAATTAGGTATAGGATTGCAGACCATCCTTGTTTGGTTGGACAAGTTGTCCGTGTTTTGTTGAGGGTTTGATTCATCAAACTGCTCTGGTTTGTAAGTTCTGAGGACTATGTCCTTGTGCTCTCCCTTCATTTCGAAGGATTGGATTTTAAAAAAAAAAACCTACTGATCAAAGAAGAAGAAGAAGAAGAAGAAGAAGAGCATTATTGTTTAATCTATCCGTAGGTGAACCTACACACTACATCGCCGAATAAAATATCATGCCTGACATGTGTTGTGGCTTACATCTTCAACCAAGGATATAATACCTTCGGTTGGGTTCTCAGTTCATCGACGGGTGAAAGAACTTTCCAGATGGTAGTTATACCCATCGAGAAAGTGTTGTCATTCAGCAACGGATGGGCTACATGTTGATGGGGTCACCATACCTTACCGACGAGTTCATTTGTGCAGTCGGTGAAGCCAATTTCTGAAGTAGTGAAAGGAGAAGATAGAATTTGAAGAAGAAGATGTTCTTTAAGACTTGGGAGGATTCTTCAATCCACATGAGTATCGCCTAATCTTTCTCCTTTTCCTTTTGATTCTGGTAATTCTTTGCTTGATTGTCAAGATTTGAGTCCCATAACCATGAGATCTTGAACTCATGGCTATGAATGTATGAATTTGAGCTTATTAATATGCAATTTATGTTTATCTTTGTGATTGGTGATGCTTGTTGGTGATTGAAAGTCTTCCATCTCTATTTGTTCTTGATTTCTTCTATTCCAATATCATGATTTGGTATACACTGAAATTGTGGGGTTAATTATTGTGGTTTGGTCATTAATCGTTCAATTACACAATTAATTACATGAATTGAGATTGTGACTTAGTCATGACTTCACCTATTCGAAAAAACCAACTTATCAATTGACATTGTGATTGGTGTTGCTAGTCTCCCTAGGGTAGTCACTGTATGAAGGCGAGTTGCAGTCTGGGGGTGACGCTTATACCATCAATGCATAGACATAATACGATGTAGTCACATCTTGGGGACTAAATATAGCCTTTTTTGTACAAGGGAGATGACTTATTTCCTTTAGTGCCGAGCAAGCGACTATGGAAGTTCAAAATCACCACCGTTAATTAAGGATAGAAGGTTGTGCCAAATGGGTTATTCCTGTTATGCTAATCACTATTTAGGTGTAGGAGTGCATTGCAACGGATCATGATCCCACATATCCTTGCCTAAGTATAAACCTTATTATTCCGCTTTCACAACAATCTTAGGTTGAATATCATTCAGAAGAAAGAGATTTAGTTAAAACACCACATCATTATCACATGATAGCATTAGTTTCATGTGTTATGTTCTGCGGTACTTCCACAGTACTCTTTAAAAACATTGGCCCAAGAACGAAGCAAATCATAGTTGAAACGAAACGAGAATTATTAAATTAGTGAATTCAGCAAAAAACGGCATTGTTCAGGATGCTAACATGTGACGCCACTCAACCGCCCATATTAGATTCGCATGTTTGCCCCATCGTAAGCGGTTCACACCTGAAACCAACCCTCTAAATATTCACTATCAAATAAAAATCAGGTCATATTATGTAAACTACTAATCAATGTTATCGTCGAAACTTGTAGTGTATGTTACCATGAGAACTTGTCATGCAAACTATTCGAAATGTGCAACAAAGTGTTGTAACTTGATTGTAGCGCACAATTGTTCCAGCGGTTTGTATTACAGGTTCTAACGTTTTACATTATAGCTTCTAATAGTTTCTTTTACAAGTTTTAGATTCTACCAGTTTACATTACAGGTTTCAACAATTTTTTTACAAGCTTTTACGTCCTAACGGTTATATTATACATTCCAACAGTTTGTTACAAAATTTCAATAATTTGTATGATAGGTTCTAACGGTAATGTTCATTCATCTTTTGTATAATAAAAACGGTTTATATGAATATTATACATGTACATACCAATAAGGCAACATCAAAAATGAAATTAAATCTCAATTAGTACAAATCTTGAGGCATTTGTTTCCGGAATTACATAGCCTATAACAATGATCATCACCAAAATCAACATTGTTAACATTCGCGTCACCATTTCCGCAGAGTAAAGAATGGCATCCATAGAGAATTACTCCATTGAATCCAACAAGAACCAAGGCACAAACCACAACACCAACGTATCGAATCGACTCCAAAAATTCATCCCTCGACGGTCCAGAAACAATCTGTCGGAACCCATTACGCGATCTGTTTCGCTCCTTTACCAGTTGGTACCTATCCCATTCGTTCTTCGTCTCAACATATTTACACATACAATAGATAAGAGGAACGGCATTGAGCAAGAACGGCACGATCGCGACGATGGCAAAGAAAGGCCATTGGTGGCAGCTAGGTGAAGCCGCGGAGACTGCTGTGAGGACCGTACCTTGGAAGAAGTAGTACAGATTTACATATACGAACGCTTGTTTTAAGAGCCGGTGGATATTGTGGTTGAGCTTCTTTAGCATTCTTTCGACCTCTTCGTTTTGGGTATTTGGATCGGACATGATTGTTGAGAATTGGAACTCATTGAATCATATATCATATGATGTTATAATTATATGCCACCTATTGACATGTTTTTGGAGAGAAATTGTAAGGTAGATTCTTGGAAGATTGATTGGTCATTGAATAAGTCTGTTGGTAGTTGAGTTGTAGTTTCTCCGAATAGTATATAGTATATCAATCATTGTCCCCACACGTTATCAAGAAATGCGAACCATGTTCTTGAAAATATTGTAGGGATTTAAAGGAAAGTTCGTAATAATAAACTAAACCAGTATAGTGCAACCCCAGCCACAAAAATGTTTCTCTGGTTCATATCTCCGAAACGATTTCTTTTTTATTTTGTACTCTTGCAAACATAAGGCATAGTTCTCCACCCTATGATACTGTCATTTTGTTTTTGTTTTAGCTTTTGAATAGTCAAATTTGTTGGTATAGCTCTTAGCGCTCAAGTAAAATGATCATTTTTCTTGTCGCTACTTCTTTTGTAACCATATGCAAATACAAATTAGAGGATCCAATCGCGAGTGAAACCGTTTCTCTCTAGGGTTGAAAAAGCGAAAGTCGTTGCCGTCCAGCCCTCGTCCCCGACGAACCATCACATTGTCGCCGCCTAGCCGTCCCCCGCCCCTACTGCGACTGCAACCATGATCCCTGGCCACCCTGCAGTGTCGCTCCTCGCGAATCCTGTCGCTATGCGATCCAAAAACAGAGCGGTTCTTCAGAGAGTAGCGGAAACGACAACCAGATCTCCTTGGCTTCCGTACCGTTGTCGCCGAAGGAAGATCCGACTCAGAGCCTCTTTCCTCCTCTGCCGACTTACAGTTCGGCGTTGTAACGCCCCAAATCCGGTTTGACCAGAAATGAGACGTTACCTTGAAAATTATTTAAAAACAATCGACAACCAGACA